>JAQGAB010001234.1:0-17840 GCA_034696565.1 Isotomurus graminis
TGATAAATGTTGTAGCATTACATGCTCTCACACTTCTATTAACTTGCGAAACTCACTGTGTTTCTATCTCTGTGTGTTTTCCAAAAGACCCATCCAATTTCCCTCAAGTGTACTTTGCCTTCTGGTACTCCTCCCAAACACGCTAGAAATATATCTTCCGCAGTTCGACAAGCGGAAGCTCATACAAAAAGTGACAAGAGGGTGGATCCTGCCTTTTCTCCCGTATTGACAAGTTGGTCACTAGAACTTTCCTATTTTTCTGATTAACCTTTCATTAAGGATCACATGTGAGGAAGGACTTTCACCTCCTAACTCATGTTACTTCCTTTCAGATGGTCAGAAGGCAGTAACAAAGTGCCAAACGCAGACATATATCTCTCTTGCCGTCTTCAAGAATCTCATGTTGTATGATACATCCTGCCCAGTTAACATGAGTATTTTTAATGTGAAACATTCTTTAAGTAAACAGAGGTCGCGGCTTTGGGACAGAAAAGGAATCGTAAGGATTATAATATCTGCCTTGTTGCATACATTTCAAGAAATCTGGCTCTAAGCCTATTGTGGCCGGTTATGAATCATTTATGAAGATATAGTGTTAATAAAAGTCACATCAAAGTGAAAGCAGATTGTGGCAAAACAGATCAGTTTCAGCGTAAAACTCTGATGTTCATTACACTGTCATCCATGAGGATAATTTACTCTGACGCATAGGATTGAAGTGGAAAATTGAAACTTAAAAGATCATTTCAGCTTACCAACAGCAGTAGAGGTGGTCATGTGTCTGTAATACGCGAAGGGATTTGTGGTGGCCCAGTACCTATCGATACTCACGGCTACTAGGCAAAGTATTGAGATGGTACATAAAACCACCAGAACAGAGACGGTGAACAAGCATCCATATAGATTTCTCGGTAGTCCAACACTGGCCAAGACTGCAAATGGGATTCCGAGTAAGCCAACAAGAAAATCAGCAATAGCCAGGGCAAAGATGTAGTAATTTCGATATCTCCTCAAAGTCCGATTCGTACAGAAGACGTAGACAACGAGAGCATTCCCACATATCGCGAAAAATGAGACAACTGCCTCAGCCGCCGTGTACGCCACACTCAGTTGTCGCCTCTCCTGCAAACCAAATAATCAAACGTTTAGGAATGCTAAGAAAAACTCAATAAATATTTGGACAGTGGTTTGCACAGAGAACCAAACTCATGAATCTCTTTTCATAAGTTACCTATTCATTCCTTATAGCTTCCATAAGAGGCAATCTTTGTTAACCAACGCTTCAACGCAACAACAACATTCATACTCTTTACAATACTCCGTGAAATATCTCGAATTAGCGAATACCGAACTGACATTTACGAAAGTCAATAAATATCCATGACTAAAATATTTCTGAAACACGTAACACAGTTTACGTGGAACTCGTGTGTATATCGTTCCTTCAACTGCAGATGAAGGAAGGAAGTAGGCAGTTATCACGAATTTCACGAATCATGGAGACTGAGCTCAGAAGTGCTGAAAGAGCAAGTCATCACCTAACTCAATAATGCTTCTTACTGACTGATATTACTTTTCTATCCGTTCATTCACAGCTCTCCTCAAGGGAAGTATTATTTCCCGTCGCTAAAAAATGAAAAAGATCTCACGCTTCTGCATTCAGATATTCAGATGGCGTATTCAGAATTGTAAGCTGTTACAATAGAAAGATATGATTTCCTGTCTGCCTAGTCCAAAGCTACAGCCTAAAGTCTAAAGGAACTTATTTTTAGAGCCTACACATCTTTTGCATACACTAGTTGATTGTCATACTGTTACTATCGCTTAATCTACCATTTAACCCAGAGTAAGTAGCAATAATGCATGCCGTTCGCATCATTACACTTGCATTAACTAATTGGAGAATTCTAGATAGTGGAATTAAATATGATTATTATGTTGTGAGCGACTACTGAAAGTAAGTAGCCGCAACACCCGTAACTAAACCCAATGAAACTACAAATCCGAGAACAAAGCTTCCTTCGGACTCTTCGGTTAACCGAATTTCAATCACACACTGCGTATACTTGTTCGCTTTCCTGGCATTGATCTGCTGTAATGGGCTCGTAAATTTTACGATGGTTCTTTATCCTTTAATTCCAAATGAATTACTGACTGAACTTGTTTCAGAAATGTTGCCATATAACCTTATCAAGAACAGCCTTATCCGTATAAAATGATAAATGGATTATAGTGCGTCGGTTTAAATACTTATTGAGACTTTTAACACCTTTAAGGATAAGCCAATATTATCTGTTCTACTAAATCAACCGCACGAATCTGTTGATTTGGTATTTATTCATCTATACTTTTCATCCACCCAAATTACCCTTTCTTGATATGGAAAGCTCTTCTTACCTCCGGCAATGCATATGGAGTGACACTTGATTGAAGCGACCCAGTTGTGGGCGATGTTGGAAATACACTTCCCATGCTTGTTGTGTATGTAGAAGACGATTCATTCAGCCACGCTGAACTTGTCGTGCTTAGAGAACCTGCAGTCCCAGACAAACTAATTCCACTCATGTTGAATGTTCAAGAGTTATTTCATCACAGAAAACAATTATTCCTCCCTTTTTACTTTTCTCCACTGTCTAATTCAAAACCACTTCGCCAATTTAATCCACAAGACAATAGAGTACACGAATAATTTCTCCCCAAGTATAAAAAGACAACAGGAATATATATAGTCACTTTATCACTGCGGAGCTCGGAAGAGAAATGTGCTTTCTTTCCAAGTTTCCTCTTTTGGAGCTTTGAGATTTAGGAGCTACTCAAAAGTTCTTGTGACTTTGAGTGTGTGTGAGTGTATGCAATCAGAAAAGCTTTCAAAAGTGCTTTCTCCTTTTTAGTATACCCAACTTGTATTTTCTTAAGACTTCCGAGAAATATTAATATACTTCGCAGCTCAAACTGTCCTGCGAAGTTCATTAAAGTTTTGCAGACAGTAGAATTTTCTCCTCTTAACCTCAGCACCTCAGGGACAACACATTAGGACAGGGCAGGGTTAACTCGATTGCTTTGACTTGATTTCGACTGGGTATTTTAACTTTCACACTTTTCCACTTCTAACCTACGTACAGGAGTAGTCAACTAAAAAAGACGCAAACACACTGTTCCATCAATCCATCCGCAGTGTCATTTAAATTAAATGTGTGTACTCTGAATCAATCTTCAACGTCTCACAGAAAACAGACTGAAAAGCTCCATCATCACATAGAGTCACACGGTGCTGGATGTTTTCATATAGATGTATACTCTTATGATTATGTAATACATATGTTATGTCACTTATACTAGTTTGATACGTAAACACAACTTATAGACAAACCAGAGTAAAAAATATGGCATTTAAACTTGTAACAACAAAACACACCAGAGATGTTTAACAATGGACCTCGTCGTGACTATAATAATTATGATGTATTGTGTTTTCAGTTATAAAATACAGACTACACAAATACTGGAGGAAACTCTTCCCCGAATTGTCCCCGGCTCACATGAGACAAGATGACTAAAGTTTAGGATTAATTACCTAACGGAGATCATTGTACATGGTAACTTTATGATATTGGAACATAAGATTACAGCTGATGGATTGACTTGTTGATCCTCCTGATGATGATCATGAGTGTACGATGTACACGGACTACGGGGAACTAGAACCAATATCTCTTCGAATTAGACTATACACGCCAAAACTGGCTTGGCTGGCCTAGTTTGGCCTTGAGTAAATTAAGACTTTTGTGACGACACGTATTGATAACAAAGCAAGGGAATATGATAAAAAACCACAAGTCGAAAATCAGAGGTTAATTAAAAGTAAAAAGTGGTTGTGGTTCTACTTTTAATCTTTTAATCCGGTTTTGGATAAATACTAAATCGGAGTTTTGAAGTGTAAAGTAGACATTTGAGAATGGTACAAAGAAAAACTCAGATTATGAATTTGTCGTAATAAAGTTTGTTGTCAGCTCCAGCTAAACTTTAATATGTGTAATGCTTAAGAGGAGTCAGTTGTCAGTAGTTGTCGGTTCGAAGTTGCAATCCTAACTGAACTGGAACTCCCAGTGCTCTTCCCATTCTACTGGAACAAAACCGAGTTTCCGAAATCCAACTGGTTGTTCTCTCTTTTACTCTGCAAAATTTTCGCCACTCACTACTTTCCACTCTGACTATGGAAGAAATTCTCAAGATATTGGCAGTTCTGTAGAAACCCTCTAGTTTGTGTAATAACGAAATTACAAATCCAATACTTGAAATTCTCACTCACTCACAACCGCAACCGTGTGCATGTATTTTTCTACTTGTTGCTACTATACTTTTTCATCGATGATGTTATTGACAGAAGTAAGAAATTGGAGCTTCTCCAGTATAGATACTCGTGAAATGGCGAATAGGTTGGAATTTAGTTTAATAATGTATTGCACTTTGCACTCAGAAATGATTAGAGAAAAGTAATACATATACACATATATGTATG
This sequence comes from Isotomurus graminis, assembly GCA_034696565.1. Lineage (NCBI taxonomy): Eukaryota > Metazoa > Arthropoda > Collembola > Entomobryomorpha > Isotomidae > Isotomurus > Isotomurus graminis. The sequence goes on from JAQGAB010001234.1 coordinate 4,520, forward strand.
TGTGTCTCAACTGACGAAGCTAAAGAGCAGATGAGATGGGCAGAAACACAGAGTAACTGTATTGACGAAGACTAATAATGCAAATTCATAATCTCATATAATGTGTCGAGAGAAGAATTATGGATGATGGTGAACATGCAAGCTGCTTTTATATGGATTATTGTTAAATATATGAAGAAAAACAAAGAACGCATGAGTGTAAACGGTTCCAGGGTCTCTTGACATGATAATTCTAATTGGCTGTCCATCTCTCGTACTTAATACTTTGATAACGCGTCTCCTTTCTCAAATGTGTAACCCGTGAATATTTTGGAACACAACTTCTGTCTCCTGACTGCCACAGTATTCTCATTGATTATTATTATTGCAGTTGATCTCAGTGAACCGTTATTTAAAGGGTAATATAATAATGCATTATAGTGTGTGAAAATTCACAGTGGCATTGTTGTATTTAACTAGGGACATTTTTATGTTTGTTTAGACCATATCGTGAAACATAACACTGTACATAGCTTGGTTTGCACTAATGAGAGAAAAGCTATAATCTCCGGTGAGGTTAAAAGGTCGATATCTCATGCCAAGTACCAAAGAGGTCTATGATTTCTCCCTTAATAATTCTTAGGTTTGTGCCAGAAACCTTGCTGTATCTTTCTAGGGCGAAATTGATTACCCAACCCAACTTAGAACTGGTGCCTTTTATGGAGCATGCTACTCATACCATGTTGGATTATACCAATGTTTGTGTGTCATACGGCTTTTTCGTAGTTCGGATTTAATTGCAAGGGGAACTGTATTTAACTTCGGTTAGCTAATTTAAGGTTCGTATTGTGGTACCTTTTCTTTCCTAAAACGGATAATTAAAATAGCTTATTTCAAGGGTGTCGTGTTTTACGCCAGAAGCGTATAATTATTATCTCACAGTTGGTCAATCGTTACATCGCATTGAGTTCTCGGTTCGATCGAGAAATTCCCGAAGAAAATTTAGATATATTATATGAAGGTATTCTCATTTGAATATTAAAATAAAAGCTGTAAGAAGATATCCGTGGAACAAAAAAAATTTAAGTGAATAATACTAGTGGCTACTTGTATGAATTGTCCATTATGAAATTAAATTCACATTCTTATATCAAGTGTCCATTGGAAGTTTATCAGAAGACACTATAATATTTCACCTTCTTGAAATATTGCAAATTAGATCAATTCAGCATGCTTGTATTCGTTAATTGAGTTAGACTTTCCATTAATGAATGGTCTTAAACATGTCTGGATCAATTATAATAAAGTCATACCTGATTCTTACACGCTTGTGTTGTAGCATCACAAATTAATTTGGAGAAGGACATAGCAGCAATAAATACACATTGGATCCAAAAGCGTTCCTTTAAGAGTAGGCGTCTATTTGCATATAATGTGTTAGTTACTATAGTGCACACTGAATTTATTGAAAGAAGTAAGGAGAACTTCGCAGTTCAAATGATATTCCTTGGATTGTCTCATAATGTTTGTAAAGTGCCAATCGCCTATTTTGTCAAAGCCAAAGAGGATCACTCATTAACTCCACAGATAAGATATCAAACGGTCTTCCCTATTGCTGTTTGGTGACGATAGTAATGATACTATGAGACATATGGTCATTTTCCCATAACTTCTTCATGCGTATACCTACACCTTTGGCAATTAGAGGAAGATTCGGGCTTACCTGTGTGTCTGTATACCATTCCTTAATTTGGAGTATCGCATATGATTACCCATAAAATGTGAGGAGGTGAGATGCATGTGTAAACATCCATTCCTTGGGTAGGTTGTTTATCTGTGCAAATCTTTGAATCATAAGTTTAGTATAAAGGTGTGACGTGATGTAAGTATGTAAGTGGACTGATACTCTCTTCAGCCTGTGTATTAAGCATTAGCTGAACTTTGTTACTCGGATATGTGTATATGATCACACGCGTATTATAAATGAGAGGCTTCATTTGTATGTATGTCTGAAGTCATTCTTTGTAAATCATTGGCGAGATGAAATCGCAATCTCCATTTACGAATGTTTCGCCTGTCCTTTTATGGATTTTGCAAGGTAAAAGTAACGTAGGATTTTTGGCTAAGGTTATCCATGTTCGCTTCGTTCTCCTGACACTCTTATTCAATACCCACACGAGCAATTAGCTCAGTCATCCTAAACTTCTCTTTCAAACAAGTGTGACTTCACCCGAAACTCGTAAGAATAGCTAACTATACTCGCACCTGGAGAAATTCATTAACCACTGGGTAATTCTCAGCTTCATGACACATTTATTTCTGTTGCAGGAACTGCCTACTTAGAAACCCCAAGTTGGAAGTGTTCTGTGCAGAAAATCTAACCCTAGAAAGTTTCAGCTCTAAGAAACAATCACACGAACATCACAGGCAGGACCGAAATAAGTTATCCCAGCAATACAAAAATGTGAAGTGTCTAATGTAACCTGCAGCCCAAACGCAGACTTATTGTGAAAAGTGCCGAGATAGTGTTCTAAAGTAGAAAAGTATTGAAGGTAATAAAATTTTGTGCATCTTCTGCATTAAGCGGGACAGTGTGAGAATCTCAGGTTATATTCTGGCTTGGAATTTGACGAGACGATTCATCCTGAAGACTGCATAGAGCTGTCTGATACAAGGTGATATTTCAATTCACGTATATCTGGTTTTTCACATTGATTAATGCATCTTCAAGACTCGCTTTCAAGTTTCATATCGGTTATTTAAGCTAGTTCAATGCATTATTAATACGGAGTGCATTATAGGTAGAAAGCCACAGTAATCAGTCTACAGTGTGTACTGCAGTGCAGAGTGTCTAGCGTCTGTAGTTGGACATGAATCATTCGTTGAGATCACCCATTTCTTGTCTCCTGTCAAATTAGAATTTTTTAGTTTACAAATAAATGATTTAAGCTGGGCACAGTCACAGGTGTTATTTTCATTGAGGAGATTTCATGAACAAGCTTTTCTTTAATAGCTGTCTGACAATAATTTTATTGTATTTTGTATCACTTAATTTTTGTTTCCTGTTCAAACTTCTTTAGCAGTGTTGAAAGCCTTCTCATTAAACAGTAGCCATAAACAAGTTTAGTACAATCTCACGTCTATTTACAGAAAGAGTTGACACAAGAAATTATATAATTTAGTAAGTTCCTCACTCTCCTCAATTTACAATTGTAAAAGTAACAACAGGTTCCTGTAACTATTTTAACTAAGCTTGTGTCTATCTTTGGTAAACAATGACTTCCTCCTGAAATCACCAAGTTGGACAGAGCAAACTTGAAAATTGATGTGTAATTTGTCTTGGTGAATTTTCGATTGGAACAAATGACTGATTATGCTTTAAAAAAGAACGTCATGTTATTCATCCATTTATAAGGATTGAAGGAGAAACCTCTCATCTTGTTGGCCTAGAGAATTACTATGAGGCAACGATGAGTTCTACACCTCACCAATAAGATTGACCTTGTCAATTCCATTTTTGCAGTAGGTTTTCTGGGATTGTTATTCGACTCCTCAATTATGGTGGCGGACGGTGAGCGGCCCACTGTACTTTCTGTCCAAAAATATGAATCTGGACCACCTGTTGCAGAATCTTCAAATGGTCAGCTGGTAAGAGTAATTTTAAGATGTACAATATTCACAAGAAATTCCAGGGTACTCACGTCAAATCCTCCACGAATTTGTTGAACGAGATGGATGCGGGTTCAATTTGCTACCGAATCATTCAATTATTGGTATAAAGTTATATGAAAATACAATTCATAAGTTTCTTGTTATCATAAAGTACATAAAATGATTGTGGAAACTTTTCTTCCAACTCATCATCACCTCTCCCATCCATCCTTAAAAGTTTAAAAACAAGACTATAAAGTACAAAAGCTGTGGTTAATTTACATGAAGGTATATAATCACTCCCTAAAAGTTATTATAGCATTTGAGAGTTTTCGTAAGTCAACGAGAGAGTCTAGCCAGGCTGCTCAGCCTCATCCCTGAAGTAGGAAAGAATGCGAATCCCCGATATTTTTTTGCTCAAACAGCTTTCAGCACAGAGCACGACTTGTTCATTTTTTCCCATAAAATTTCAGTTTGTCACTGATGAATAGTCATGATTTTCTTTTTAAAATGTTCAATCGTAATGTAATTTACTTATCAATGTTATCGTTGGCTAACAGTATGACACATCTTTTACATTTCGTAAATTCAACTTGAGATACGTTGACTCCGTAGGGACGGCTAACGCTAACAACAAAAATTAAAATGTTAAGTTCAGGTGTACGACCTTTCAGAACCGAATAATATGCTTCCACAGTGCCGTTGTCTATAAGGAATTACGTAAAATACAACGCTTTCATCATGTCACTGTCGTGACCCATTCTCATCATGACCCAACCTAGTGGGCTCGTGGTCTGTCAAATAATTATTATTCTATTTGGCGAATTGAGAGGTTTCTTTTAAGACTTCTGTGTGTATCTTCACCTCCTTTAAATAATTCTGAGGTTGTTTCTGCTCTGAATGTTGTGAATAAGCCATAAAATATAACTGATCACATTCTCTCAGATTAAGGTAATCTGTGTATTGTCTTAGTTTGAGGAAAAAAGGCTCGCTGAGTAGGCCGGTTGCCAATAATATACACGAGGAACATTGTTTCAATTAAACTTAGTTGATATTACTTGATCTCAGGGATAATTTGAAGATATTCTTAGAGATTTAGGGTGGTAGGCTGTTAATAACAGTTACACAATTGTGTACGAACACAGGTGGTTTGCATTAAATACTTCAGCTCTGACGCTTGGAGCCTCGTGCAGTCATTGACTGGGACCTTGACGAATTGTTCCATATTTGTAAAACTCAATTCAAGCGACAATTTAACTTTGTCGGAATGTTTTAAAGTCAAAGTAGTCAAAGCAGCATTATTTAATAGGAGTGTTATTTATTGCTGGCTTATCCCATTAAATGGGAACACTTAAATACATTTACACAATTGCACTTTATTCTTTTCGATGTATCACACCAACCTGCTTAGATCTTGTACGCATTTGTGTTTCTTGTAATCCGCAGATGAATATTCAGAATAAAACCTGTGTGGTGATATTTATTTAAATCACAAAATGTGGTCGCTTCGAGTGTATTTACTTGAGCGACCTGTACGAACCAAGAACGAATAGAACTATAGAACTCCCACTTACGCATTAAAAAACGGGAAAATCCTGCAAAATCTCAAATTGTCAAGTTGACCACTAAATCCACACATAAAAGCCAAACACTGTGAAATTATATTAGAGTTATTGGAATCAAGCGTGTGAACTGATTTAACAGAATTCGGCCATAAAACAATAGCATTGGCATTGAACGACGAACGGGAATCATGAATTTGCGGTTAAGCTATAATATATCTGCACAACCATCCTCAAGTGCTACGAGACGCTCAGCCACCTACTTATTTACTGCTACTGATCATGATCTCAATGAATGAACACACATTAAGTTATCTGACGGTAGAGTCATTTGTTATATTGTTATTACATCTACGTGAATCGTCTTTTGAGGTAACTTGAAGAAGGAAACTCAATCCCAGAAACTCATCAAACTCGTGAACTTATTACATTTCTTGCCTCTGTTGACGAGATGAGAGAGTTTTCTCAATCAACCTGATAAAATCTTACAAAAAGACAAACCCAATTCCCTCGGTTAAATTACTAGACTCGTGAATGTTTTCCAGCGTGTTCTCCATGAATCAGGTGCTAATAACTTTATAGTGAATACACACACGAACAAAGAGAGTAAAAAATGAGATAATTTGTTCCAAAGTTGTGTAATAATCGCATCCACTTATTCAAAAAGTCGTATATTTTCTTATGTTATCGCTAACACTCCAAGTTTAATGGGATGGACTGTAAAGCCTCACACGAAGTAGGTAAAGATGACAAAAGCATTCAAAAGCAATTATCTTTTGTACCGAAGCATTTAAAGTTACAGCACAATGATAAATATAATAAAGATTGTTGCAATTAAAGGAATGAGATAGCGTTGACTTTATTCCCAACGATCTTGACTTCTACTTCATGAAAAGAATGAAGTAAAAGGATGAGGGGGATGATGACAAATTTGTAGATTTAACACCATCTATTCATAGAATCTTCATCATTACTCTTCTTTATAAAGTTCCTCTCGGCATGAAGTTACTTTACAAGTGTCAGAAAAGCACATTCACCAATTTGCATCCTCTCTCTGTCAATTATCAAAGGTAATGTGTTTTCCACGGTCAAATTATCATTCACAAGTCAGCATTTTACCCATCAAGACCTTAGCATGCACATATACACTTCACTGGTGAGATACTAGCTAAAAATACCTGATTGCGTCACGTTATGCACAAAATTACCGAGCTAGTGTCAGGCTCTTAGGGTTACTTAAATTCTCGTTGAAAACGAGAGGAAACCGTTCTCGACGAGTATTTAACTCGTCGGTATGCATCCATTGTAGAGTAAGTTGCCCAGTTGTCAGTAAAAAGTTGTTTTTTATTTCTTGACACTTACAACCAAAGCTGAGGATAATGCATACCTACACTTCAACAGGACACTAGACACCACTTGATTCTCTGTCTTAAGACTTCTCCATCGTGAATTTCAGATATGAGTTTATCAAGTATTCATAATTACTTGTAATAGCATAGTAAACTTCAATGACCATGCAGTTTTCCATGATGTACCTTTAAACAGTTGCAACTTACATGGCAATCAGTACTTAAATACACTCCAAGATGTGGATAGAAAATAAACTGAGGTCTTACAAACTACACTAAATCATGGTTATAGTTTGTGTTTGGAATCAAAATAAGTTTAAGTAGTAAAAGGACTCAAGCAAATATTCTGCCAGCGTCATGTGCCAGTGAGGCTTGGAATGCAGTGTCATAATAAAAGGCCGAGACAAGAGGAGTTTCCTAGTAGCACTTTTGTTTGCAAGTGGAAGATCGTGTGGAAAACACTCTTCATCTGCATATTTCGAATCCTCGGATAAGATCGATCGGAAAAGGGAAACAATGTTGAGATGGTTTTTGTTAGTGTGTATGCATATTGTTCAGGAATGATGAAAAGAGTTTGATCATAAAGCTGTGGGTGCATCTCTATAGCTAAAGAGAGTTTACTTATTTCAATTAACAAATGGCTTGGCATGGGATATTTTTTAGCTGAGTGGTGCTGCAAGATAGTGTGTAGAGTAAAGAGATGGATAGGCAGTGGGACGGACAGGTGAGACAGACTCCAAGTAATACGATGCAATGCTTCTCGCCTATCTGTTTAAAGGTACAACAGGTAGACAAGTAACAATCTACCTTTGAAGCCAAGACGACTATCTCTGCAACAAACCAAATGAGCAATAGTAAAAATCCGCCCGTCTTCGCCCACGCATCACATCCATCCTCGCTCTCCCGTTCCTCCAACTTGCATCAATTAAGTTTTACAAACACTGAGACCAACTTTTAAGTAGCTCTGGACTCGGAAATATAATTGTACTCTGGTTCACGTCTGCTTGTATACAGTTTTTACCAAAATTCGGATTTCCTAAGAACATAGCCTATTCCGAAACTTTGGGGACCCACGTGGGTCTATAAATATTTGCTAATTGTGATCCATCTGTAGAATTCCAGTGATCAGTGATCATCCTGTCCTTCCTATTTGTTTTAGTGTAAAGCAAAATTTTGCATGCACATTTCCAACTCATAAAGTGAAGAAATGAAGCTCAGTCGTTAGAAAATCTTTTTACCCCGGACTTCATTCTTATGGAAGTTTTGCGAGCATCAGAAATTTAAGAAGCACTCAAGAATTGATTAAATCTTGTTACTGTTGGAATTTCGATGACCAGTTGGCGTATGATATGGTTCAAATCAGCAAGTATCTCTCAATCTCTCATGCACAGTTCAAACACGTGTTCAGGAGAGGATTATAGCGAAACAATCACCAGTCAGTGCATATCGATCCTTAACAAACAAGTCTTGCGACTGGATTGAGTCTGAACTCGGATTCCTGTATCACCACCGAAATCAAGACACAGACTTACTAAACCACACAGGACACAAAGATTAAACCTTAAAGAACGAGTTGACCAAATTCATCTCAAACTATAAAGTCTTTTGAGTCTTGCTCACTAACGTGTGGGCAGAAGTGGAAGCAAAAGTTTAGCACAAGTTAAATGAACAGCTACTCATTCATTATGCATAAACAGCCAACGGTTCTAATGATTTGGAAATAGTGTTTGTGCGAAGTAACGCTCGGGGAACTTAATCATTAGACGGATTCACTCACACACTAATTAATCATTCTGACTTATGGTCCTGACCTGAAGCAGTCTGAGAGAGAAAATAACCACCCAGCACATCAACGAGTTGCTTTTTAGTAAGAAGCTTTGGGCGTCAAAAGTTTCGGACAAAAATATTAAACTCAGCACCACACAGAAATGCTTTCGTTCGTCTCAGTGATCGATCTTATTCCACTATAAAGTTTAATTCTAAAAGTTGGAAGATTTGTGATTTTGGAGAGGAGTGTTTCCTAACCTCAGATTACTTTGGATTCGCATGGAGTGTTTGAAAGGGGAGTGTACAGTCATTCAGGAACTCGTTGCACTAAATGCAAACTCACAATGAAATTCCATTAAATTGTCCAATTCGTTCTCCTGATAGTTGAATTCTGACCCAAAAACTTGCCCTATTGTTAGGAATACTTGTGTGTGGCTCATTGAGCACAACTTACACTCTGAGCTTATGCTGAGGAAAGGAAATCATCAAAGTTGTCATAAGAAGTTTATCACATTTTCAAGAACTGTAATAATCGACACGGCTAATTAGTCAAGCCGCTCGTTTGTGAAGGAAATTGCATTTTGAATTTCATAGGGAGTCTATTCATACCAATCATTACTTCTGGTTTATCGTACCAAAAGAGTTAATAGCATGCCTTAATCTTACTAATTTTAAGGATAACGAAATCTAGACTCGCTAATTTTATTGAGATAAGTGTAATAACACAAGGCGGCGAATAAAATGGTAGTGATCACGATTTCTTACCCGCATCCATCTCGATTCAACTATAATTTGGCCTCGTCCACATCCGTGAGCCCAGCGTTAACAGACAGCAGTTCTGAACCTTTACCCTCGCTATTACAGGTCTCCTCTGATGGGGACACGATAGCTGCTACCAAGCAAGGTAAGATTCTTTTATTATAATAATTTATCAAGACTTGTACAATGGTGCTAATACCCCTCACGGGTTCTTCTTCTCCACACTGCATATTCATCATTCATATCTTCGACACGCCTATTATCGAAACTTATGGGAAATTTTCTGTCCAACCAAATCATACATTTCGTTCACCTTTCCGACATCTCACATGCTGTTGAACCACAGCCAATGCGGAACTTATTCTTAGATTATCGATCAATAATAATAGATGATATCTGAGACAACATTTTGCCCAATATTTCTCATCGAAACTTACCTCATTCGTCTAATACACATTTTCATAGATCACATCAATAATCCACTAATACACTTTTGGCTTCACCAGAATTCCTTACAGAGATTATATCAACCCCCATTTCACTTACAAATCGTGTACCTCAGTAATAAAATTAGTAATTAACTAACTTCGCTTACTAAATTTACTTTTTCTGGTGTAGATTTACAACTGAGATAAATAGCTCACTATGTGAAGTATCCGGAAAACAAGCTTCAACTACCGTTTAACATATTGTTGCGCACAGCTTTTTTCCTCACCATACTATACTGCAGCAGGCTACACAAAAAAGTATTTACTTGCTAAAGCTTCGTAAGTCTAATTAAATACTAAGAATAGCTCGGTACAAGAATGGAAGGTAATTGACTTGCGGTAGACATTATGTCACTCAAAATCTGAAGGCAAGGAAGAAGGTATATTTTAAACTCAAAGCTATTGTGAGTCTCCCTGAATTCAATAAAAAGCAAAGATTTCTCATGATTCATGAAGATGTACGTTATCTCTTGTACCGCATGCATGAAATACTTACACACACAATGAAGAAGATGAGTCAGGAGAATCATTTACAATCATTGTCATAGGTGAAACAGAGTTTAGAAACAAAAGAAATTGTGTTCCTTGCTAAATTAAAGTTCACTACTCTTCCAACGGTTTTTCACTGTTTAGCCAGGAGTATAATGAATCCCCATTCAATTTTATTTTGTAACAAAAGCACCAACCGAGATATAAACTCTCAGGTGGACTCCATACGTTTAATTCTCTATGTAGTTTTAATTACGTAAAAAGAACAAGGGAGATACGGTTAGTAACGGAACACGTTTCCAGATCAAAGCTTCGGAACAAGTTTACACGATGATACGACGGGTAATTTAATATTAAACCAATTTTCTTGCCGTACGTACAAATTATTGTTGCACTGGTGGCGATGACTTTAGGCCACATGCAATCTTTTACAACCTCTGCACACATTTCTGCGTAAATTCCGCGTAATAATTCATACAGTTATGTTTCTGATGCATTGCTGGTGATCCAAGATAAACGCTGCATTTTTATTAGATCTAATAAAGAGAGTACAGACTCACATAGAGCTAGTGGGTTGTTTGCAGAATGTAAGCTAATTTTTAGAAGAGTGAAAATCATCTCTAATACAAAGTAGATGTGGTGTAGTGGGTAAGATATCTGTGGTAGTTATGTGGAGTAATGTTATGCAGTGTAATATTACTTTTTGCATCTTCTGCACCCTCAGCTTTCTTGTGGGTCATTGGAAGTTCTATTTACTTATCGAATGAAGATACCCTCACACATACAGTTTTGTGGTTGCAGGGGAATAATCTTAAGTAAAAGAAGTAGAAGAAACCCAATGAACAATATGCCATGTGCCATGTGAGTGAATGAGATGATGATAGTCAAAATGAGCAAGAAGATTGTGCGGTAGTTCAATTAGCTGCATCTTAGGTGCTTAACTTGCATTATTGAACAAACATACGTACAGGTTGATTTTGATAGTAAAATTACTTCATGTTGAAGTAGAGGAAGGTGTACATACAAAGTGTATGTATTTTGTATTTATGGAGGTCAGATTTGTCAGGAGGAAAGTGAAAAATTTGCTCACTCGTAATTTATATTTTTCACATTGTAATTTTAATAATGTAACATCCATGTTCAATTAAATGTCACGCTTTCTTTACTCTGAAAAGCAAGAAAGCCTCTACTGACCAAGTGAATGATTCCAAATTCCAACTCATCTTCGTGTTATCAATTCTTTATTTGTTTTCCTCACGGTAAACTACCTTCTTTAACTGAGGTTCTTGCTGGTCGCCTGCAACAGTTTTTATTTCCAAATTTGTGTACGTTGAAAAATTTCCAACACAATTCACTCTAAACGATTTTACGAAGCATTTTGCCATTTTTAAACAGCCCTCTGTTCATCTTTATCAATACACAGAGTATTTGAAGACCTACTTAGTTAGTCTCATCATATCTACCCTTTCTACTAAACATATTATTGCCCCGGCAAGGAACCTGTAAAATGAATGCCTACATGTAGCATTTAATTCACTCTATAAGTGAGTTTCGTAAGTCGTGACCACTCCATTGTTTAAAAGGAGCTGGTCAGGACTTTGATCATTTCCTTTCCTTTGTGCCAAATAGGACACAGCTAGCTTTGTTTACTCTTCAGTTCAATTCACCCATCGCACCTTTCGTATCGTAGGATAATAGGCCCATACCAATCATTCCATTTACGATGGCAGCAGGACTCACCAATTCAATAATCAAACCATCCTCCTCACTCTCTGTATGTGAGCAATTTGAGAATGCGATGGACAATGCCTGTATGAATTTAAACTCATAGTTTAATCTGTATAATGCAAGCTTCGCTTTCACTAAAACTACAATCGACAATTTACAACCGTTCTTTAAGGATTTAGACACCTACAGATTATTAACTCATTATCTCTGTGGGTCACAACTCTTTGCTTGTTTTGTCATTCTTGAAGTATTGCGTTAAATTGAGATGAATCAACTACACCTGTTATTTATACGCTCCAAGCTGTTTTAAAGTGGACGATGAGGGTTTTAGGCGTACGCTGTTTAGAGTTTATTACACCAACTTTACAAGTCAAAGCTTACAACCAAGACAGACACTTGGTGTAGGAATTTTAGATAGGTTATGGGTTGTAATAGTGAACCATTGGTAATAAATAATTGCTGGAAATATTTTTTGTAGTGAAATTACTAGAATTTGTATAGATATCTAATTAGCTGTACCTAAATGCACTGCATACAATGCATTACAATTCAAAGAAGACAACGTAATAGACAAGCTGTCGATTATTTCATACCAATTAAGCTCTGTATTATCCATCAACAGATACCATCGTAGTTTTCTGTACTTTTTTAGTCCAGTCGAGCTAAACGTGAAACACAACTCAACAATTTCTCATACATATATTTGGTAACACAGCTTATCAAATGGACATGAATTTCTCGTTATGTATTTACACAAAGACTTTACAATTTCTGGAATAAATGATTCACTAAGGTACTCTTGGACTCTTGTCTGAAAATATTTTCCTATGGTACAAAATCCGTGCCGAAAATATTATTGACTTTAATGGTACTAAAGTATCTTTATCAAACTTCCTCATCCGCCTACACTACCAGAGTCAATAGGACTTTTGTGCAGTTCATGTAAACCCATTCAGGGATGTCTCATTTGAAAACGACCTTCACGAAGGAAGTGAATTTCTGACTCAGCTAATGACATTGACATGATCCATTTCAAACACGAGTCAAACTTGATTGCAGTTACAAGTGTTACGATATCGATATCGTCCTTCTCTATTTGTTGTGTACTTTGATTGAGTGTATCGCAAATTTTAGGTCTGGGTATATATGTATATATAAAGTACGTAAGCTGGGCGGATACTGATTAACACTTTTTGCTACACATTTTCTAAAACTTTCGCACTTTTGCTTGTAGTTCAGACAGAGACAGATGAAGAGATGTGCGAATCACATAAAGCTTTTACGAGTTGTGAACTCACTTTATATTTGAATTTGCCGATTCATTAATTTCACTTGCAGGTCAAGAACTACCAACAATTTTAAATTTACTTAGTTTGACATTTAAGTGCTTCTTAATTGCACCTCACAGAATACACAATGCACTTATTTGCATAAGAATATCCGACAAATTCCTTTTTCATGTATGCACACATATGTGTAATGTGATTAGACGGCTTGCACTCTCATAATGGCACAATCAATAAGCCTTGACCACACATAATAGCAAATT
>JAQGAB010001235.1:0-17838 GCA_034696565.1 Isotomurus graminis
GAGGTAGTATAAGCTGTAATAATTATAATAAGGAAAACAAGAGTATAAAAGTCAGTGGATGCTCTATCATCCTTCAGCCACTTAAGAAGAGAAGCAATAGACCTCCAACTAGGATGAGATTTACCCAATCACCACCAAAATATGTGGTGAATGTCACACTTAACCTCAAAGTTTGGTTCATCTCAGAAGGGATTAGTACACAGGCTAATCCTCAGTTTGAAGAAAAACAAACTGTGAAAAGTTTTTGTTTTTGAGATTTATTGTCATCCACCCCCGTGGGTTTGCATGCATTCTGTGACAAATCCAAAGATGTTGTGGAAAGAACGAGACTGTTGTGTGAAAAAGAAAGGACATTAAACTCAATGCGTTAAGGACGAGATGAGTGTCAATGGAAATAAACGTAGAGAAGTTTGCCCATTAAAGTTTAAGTAGCAAGAGTAAAGAGGTTTGGGTTACTAAATTCCATTCAAATGTTTGGAGAAAGAACACATTAGGTACTTGGAGAAAGTAGAAATAAATTGTAAAATGCAACCAGCAATTTATTTGGCAGGTTAAAATAACAGTAAAAGTAATCAAATATTTCCTGGAAAGGATCAATGTGTTCCTCAACTCTCATTCACGCGGGACAAGGAAGACTTGAGAATAAAGCATTAAAGCCCGTGTATTGTAAAGTGTTGGGTGGATTGTGGATTACCTTAAACATCTTTTATAAAATAAGGGTTGGAATCAAAGATGAAAAATACGATGGGGTGTGTACGAGCTTTTCGTGCAGGAGAATTTGATAAAAGAATTGGTGGAAATCTCCAGGAGATTATGATGTAGGAAGGAGCAATAGTGTAATAAAGCGAGTGAGAAGGGTGCCTTTACTTACGGAGCAGTGATTATTAGCGAAAAGTGAGTGTAGTTAGTAGTATGTTGGAAAGGCTTGGTAAAAGTTGTATGTGTAGGGAAGGGAAGAAGGTTTGTTACTATTGCTGCTGAGGGTCGAGTAGGGGTGACTCCCGACAGAGTCGTTTGAAGGAAGCATTAGTGCTAAAAGCTTGGAGCTATTCCGGTCGACACGGTGCATCAATCGATCCCATCATTTTAACTTTCTTTTGGTTCCATGGAAGGTTGAGGAAAATCTGGTTGGTCCCTTTGTCTGCATATGTTGAGTGGAATTAGAAATCTCATTGTTCCCAGGTTTAAAATTTGCTCTCTTTGCTCGAACAAATTTTCCCACATTAGACTTTCCCAGTTTCATCAAACAGAAAGTTAGTTGGTAGTCATAAAAGATCTCTGCTGTGTCATAAAGGAGGGAGGAAGTCATTTGAAGGAGAATTTCTTGATCAAATCTGGGAAACTTATAGACTTTCTTTCCCCCATGAAAGGATGGTGAATGAGCACACACACACGCATTACACTCTTTGGGCCTTTTGTCGTTCAGCGAGAAAGCGAAATAAATGTTACCCACGCTGTGAAAAAGAAAGGAGAGATAGAGAAAGAAGTGTGTGTGTAGTGAAGGAAGGGCAAGGAAGTTAAAAAAGGTAAGGGGAAAGTATAGAACATTTTAGTTTCTTCGCATTTTGACCGAGGGGGATATTTCTCCTTATTCGTAGATGGTAGATCAGAGAATAATATTCTTAAAAGTAAAAGAAAGTGTATCTCTCTACTGTGCTTTGGTTTTTTACACTAACACACACTCTGTCATATTTCTTGTCCAACATAAACACGAAGAGAGAGAGTAACTAAGCCAAAAAGAAAAAGTAGGACTTTTCGGATTCCAATGGACTAGGAACTACACGAGCTGTAAGAATTGGAACTGCGGAGAAGATGAGTGTGAAAAGAAAGAAATGGGTTGTTTTTCTTTGAAGAAAGGAAGTATGGACACGTTGATGTATCATAGTTTTGGAATTACATGGTTTAGAGTTGTATGGAACCTTAGGTTTGTTGACAAGACATGAAATGATTGGTTGTATTGGACGAAAGAAGGAGAAAGCTGGGGGTATTTTGGTACGGTATTTTTTTAGAGAGAGACACACGCAGTGAGATTTGATAAATACGGATCATTTCAAAAGAAATGGAAATGGGAGAAAGGCCGACCCGTCAATTTATATCCCCGAACTCTTCAAACTGTCACGGGGAAGTAGGAGTTAGTATTTTAGTATATATGGTGTGTATTGTGTAGTGTGTCGTTAGACACGGAGTAGTTTTATATGAGATGCAGTTAGCAAGTAGTTTTCACAGTTTTGTCCGTAGGTTGTTGTACTAGTGTAGAGTTGGCTGGAGGTAGCTTTCCTAGTGAATGTGAAGAATGGCCGGAAGAAGTGTACAAATGAGTGTTTTCGATAGGAAAGAGAGAGAGAGACTTTTCCTTGGTCTCTCCTCCTGTGTGTTTGATAGAAGAATATAATATTGAGTCTAGAATCTAGAGTGTACGGATACAATGCTCCGATTAAAGGGGAATGTGAATCGATGTTTCTTCCAAAGGAAATAAGTAATAGTAGTGTATAGTCTCTAGTTACATAGGAGATCATGGGATAAGTCGTTTCTTTGCACGGTGTACTACTTTTGGCCTCGAAGATTAATCCATCCATCCAAATCTCCATCATCGACATCATCTTTTACACAAAGTTTAACTGAAGTTGAGCCAAATCTGAGTGAAGCTACTTTATCTTTCCACATCTGCACTTTCTCTCTTGACATGATATTCAATGAGGCGGATCAGATCTTTTATTCTGTATGCAAAACGCTGTGAGATGCAGAATGTCTTGGGATAAGTTTCCGATGTATAAAGGATCAGAGAAAGTTTGAGAATTACTCGGCATATAAAATATACGTACACTGTATAGAGGAGAACTATTAATCTTGTATTCGAAAGATGTAAAGATAAATAGCAAAATGTATATAGTGAGATTAGAAGGTCCTTTTTGTCCAGGCGAATGTCGACATCTCGACATGCATGTGAATGTATGGATGGATGATGAATAAAAGGAAGAGCATGCATAAAACATCATATGTAAATGGAAGTAGTAATGGGAAAGGGAAAAGGTGGGTCTGGTGATGGTCATCGGACTACCAAAACTATACAGGGCAAACGGAAATCACAAGTTCTCTCAGTGGACACAACAAAGCAAGATTCATTTAAGTAGATTTGAACAATGTTGTTGCGGTATTTCCATTAAAAGCTTGGGTGTGTGTTGTGTGTGTTTTTAAGTAATTCTGGTCAAATTTTAGGATGCTTTGAGAGTTATTATGATGATAATTCCCTTATGAACAATGATGATGATGAATGTGAAATGCAATAGCTGAGTGTGGAGTGTGTGGTGATCTGTGTTTGTGTTGAGTGCTTTGTTGAGCCACAGATTGAAAGTTTGAAAGGACACATGCTGTGGTATGGGATTTTATGAAGGGACATTTTGACTAATATTTTTTTGTTGTGAAGTACACACACACTATTATGTCAAGGGCTTTCCTTTCTCCTAGTCTTTTTTGGCTTTAGCATGTGCGGATGAATTATTCATTTAAGTTTATTCCTTTTTCCTTCCTGCATCATGTATGAGGTAACAATATGTGTGGGACGTTGTGGAAGCTGGCAGATATTATATACCTACGAGGGGGTGTTTGTGATCTCTAGCTTCAAGAATAGTAGAAACTGGATGGATCAGAGTTAGAGATTATCTGTACACGGGATCAACATATTGGTGACCTGGTATATACAATCATTTGTACTCGGTGCTCACTGCGCTGGTTTAATGCATTAATTTTGTAAATACATCAGAACTGAACGAAATATTTGTAATTTTGTACTAAGTTTTGTTTAATACTTTCTCTGTGAATGCTTTGACTTGCAAAGAAGTAAAGATCAGGTATGTTAAGCTTTGTGAATATGGATGAAATGATCGATTACAGCTCGGGGCACGCTGAAAACGTTCAACTTTCCTATTACTTAAATCGATTAACTTACAGATTAAAAATACATTATTGCATTCACCACGTATGACTCCTTTTGGAAATTGTCAAGTGGAAAATTTATAATTCAGTGTTTATCAGACTTTTTCTGATGCAACTAATTGGTATATTGTAGTTCAATGCGCTGATGGCTGATGGCAGGAAAGATGATCTAATCAATACCTCCTGTAAAGTACTACTATTGTGGTGTTCACTTGTCCGATTTGATCTAGTTTGTATTTGTACTGGACTTTGTTCATTGGAGCATTGGGAGAGAAGTAAAAATATTATGAATACATTGTACCGAGTTACACCTTCCAGTTAGACTTTCCCACAGTCCCTCGTTTGACACGAACAAAACATAAATACTTGCGTGTCATGTCATTCAATCGATGTGATGTTTTTAGTGTCTCGTTCACTTCTAAAAGCTTCCGATTATATCGCCTTACCTATATGAAAGCCCAACTGACCTTTGACCGTCACTTGGGGTAACGATAAGCCAAACTTACGGGTGGAACAATGGGCACCATGCATTCATTGCAATGGCACGCGACCACAATTGTCAGAGTTATTTTTTCCTGGCTATTTACCATGCACTAATATCATTTGGGGTTTTCAGGTGAATAGGAAAACTCTTAAAGAACAAAAGTAAAAAGATGTCAATTCATCTCGCACTCGTGGTTATTGTGACAGACACACGACCAGTGGAAATATCCACACGAGGGGTTTCATGACTTTACGCAATCTTTTATAAAGTCTATGTGGAGGGACACGCAGGGAACACGGATTGATTTGACTATCATAAAACAACGTGATTGTTAAATAAACTGCTATTTATTATTGATGGTTTGAATCTCTTGTGTAGTCTGTGTAGTCGGTAGTATCTTTAACGGGACACTTTATGTGAAGGAATTGCATGAGGGACTGCCATTGAAAAGGACGTTGGAAGAGAGAAATGGTAATTCTAATGGGAGAGAGGACACATAGACACACAAGGACAATTCAGAGATTGCAGTGCATTGAGCGATTGAACTATTCAAGTCACTTTTATATAAAAGGCAACCAGGAGCAAGGCAAGAAGACTCCGAGAGTCACACATGGAAGAGATGCATTAGTGAAATTAAACTTTCCATGGCTTATGCAATGCATCCTAGTTTTGAAGGAAGAACAGGGGGAATATTATTATTGCTTTACTCAGTGACGAGAGAAGTAAATTTGTACGTACGGACAGACAGTCAGGCGTATTTTTAGTTTAAGCGTACTCACTTGAGTCTCTTTGAAGAAGACATAGGCGAGGAGAGAGTCTGGCACATTATACAAAGCTTACAGAAAGGTACTTCATGAAGGAGAGAAAGTCTTGGGGACATTTTCTACGATTGTGCAATAGTGAATTCAGTCCAGAGTCCAATGCAACATTCCCTAGGAATATTTCCTCAAGGAGAGATTATCTTTGAGAGTCGGTGTTACTACTGGTTCTGATGGTATGTGTCCCCTAAGAGTGAAAGAATGGGATTTCGTGTATAGGTATTAGGAATCCTTGTCTGTCTAACTATGTAGTCTGTAATAAAGTGTCAGATTCGCACTGAACTTCCTGCACTTCAGAGTGCAGACTAGAGGGAAAAAAAGTACATGGAGACTTTCTATTTTATTAAAAAGATATGAATGCACGCGGAAAGGAGAGTTAAGAAAGGTCGGTTTTTATCTTGTACGGTTTGTCTTGTAGTAGTTGGGGTAGAACGGTGCAATATATACGATTAACATCTACGCGACCCTTGTAATTTGCCTACGAGATGAGGAGGAAAGACCAGTAGAGCTAATGGATTAGATTATGCCACACTTAGTGATTGATAACGCATAAAGAACAATAAACGAGAGATGGAATAAGGTTATTTGATCCTGTGAATTAATAGTTTTGCTTTTGCAATAAGTGAATTAGCAGACCGGGAGGGAAATGCTGGTTGTTGTAGGTCCAGCCCCTTTACATCTGTTATTCCGATCAAAATTTAGATTATCGGGTATTCGGGTAGTCAAAGGGTGAAGGAGAGAAAGGCTTTTACAACAAATTATTCTTGTGCTGAGATCGGCTAGGGTGCACAAGTAGAAAGCATTGGTTGTGGAAGTGGAATTATTCTTGAATGGATCAAACGATGCGAAGTGTATGATGGTGATTTGACTCTGTTACTTGTAATTTTGTAAATATGGGCTGGGTACTCGGGACCTACACAGGGTGTAATCAATTTATTAAAGTAATTTGAATAAATATGGAGCATATTACAACTACTAATACTTGGCTTATGTGTAAGTTAATAACTAGAGATATGAAACTATGATTTGTGTGAATTTATTCAGGAATTGTTCTTTTCCTCAGCGAATTGTTGGGTTTTGTCGAACGCTGAAATAACTTCGTCGAAAGAGACGTCCCCATTTTTCATTTCTATTAAGAGTTCCAACGTCTTTGTGATTAGTTCAGAGTACGCTGCGCTTCCCGAATGGATTTGCCTTGCGTTAGCATCTTCGGAGATATTGCAGGAGGAAAACAGTTGGGTCATCACTACGGGCCACAAGTCAACTGGAACTCTTTGCTGGAGTAGACTGCTCAAGGGTTTGAGATGATCTCGATCCACTGTAATGTGTAATATAGTTGGGATTAGTCTAATTGTTGGGTGTAAAAAGTTCATTGCTTGTTTTACCTTTTTTAGACTCCACTGGTTGCAATGAGTTAAGCTGAGACAAGTTAGGCATGGAGGTGAACTCCTTGTATTCCAGTGCATAGCTTGGTGGCACATACGGCCCTATTTCTAAAGGAAATAAAGAATTAGTATATTTGGTTAAGTATTACAGGTGACTGATAAGTTGATACCTTCATAATGAGGCTGTCCATTCTCCAGGTGAGGGTAGGTGGGCTCCAAAGGCCAAGACTCGGGGGTGACTGGAGATCCTTCTTTGGGTGAATTCTTTACGAATGGAACACTCGCTGGAGGAATTGTCGGAGCACTCACTTTCACAGCTCGGGATCTCCATGCGGGAACTTTCTTCTCCAGCGTTGAAACATTTACCACAGGGGGTTTGATGCTTGGGGGTGGCTTTTTTGGCCTTCTTTTGATTGTCCCTGACTCCTGCTCAGTTTGCACAGGAGACATTGGAGAAGGAGGAGGTGGAAGAGCTTCTTCATCTTCATGCGGAATCGTTAACGGAGATCCTTTGAAGCCTCTTCGCTGAACAAGGTTTATTTCTTCCTGCGATGCAGTTGATGGCGGTGGGGGTAAATCAGAGTATGAAGGGCATTCTGGTAAAGGTAACATTGAGTCTCGGGTTAAGGTATCGTCATAATCATCTTGGAAAGCTGGAGGTGGAGGCAACTGATCGTACGTAGGACTCATAGGGGGAGGCTCGTGGTGTTGTGTTCCAGCGTATTTTGGCTTCTTGTTCCAATTAAAGATGGAAGTACGCTGGTTGTTGGTAACCGGAGCGGTGGATGTAACAGTCTTTATGTTGCTTCGCTGATGAGCATGTCTTAATTGAACAATGTCTGAATCTGAATCTCCACTGAACGAAGAAGACCTTCGTCGGGTAAGCGTGCCGTTTTCTGCAGCAATAGTTTCGTAAATGGGACTTATTGGGGGAGGATAAGTTTCTGAGGGAGTGAAACTACTTCTGGCACTGGGAAGAAGGGCACCCAAAGAAAGACGTTTGGATTTCGGGGAATTGTCTCCCTTTATCTTAAGTCCTGGGGGATTTGCTTGCTTTGCAAACTGAAGAAAGTTTAGATTCCGCAACGACCCTGAGTTTTTGGAGCTCCTAATGGGTGCATTGTTATGATCTCCAAAAGAACTTCTAGAATCTTCGTACTTGTAGAAATCCTCTTCATTCTTGTACTGCTGGTATCTTTCAGTAGAACTGAATCGGTTCTCCTTCCCGTTTGAAAATTCTGGAAGTCCTGTTGAGGGATCGCTAAGTCGATGTGAATCATTTGGAACGGAAGAGGAATGAAAGAACTCTGGTCCGATGGAAGTAGGCGAGGTGCAGGCACTCATGGAACCTTTTCTGATAGTTCCATCCTTGTTCTTCGTGTAGCCTTCGACATGCCTAAAGTCCACAGGTTTACTTATGTCTTCCTTACGGACCCGAGGCTTCCCGTCCGTTCTCTTGTTGGGCTTCTTGTCCATATCTTGAAAGTCGTAGGCTGCTTTCAAGTTTCCTATTGAGAAGAACCTCTTCATCTGAATGTACTTTTATTTTAATGGCAATCTATTCTTCTCCAGTGACGAAGCAGGAACAATAAAGTCACAAGATTTACGATGATAATAACGTATTGTTCTTGAGCAATGTTAAATTATGAAAGTTATTATTATTAATCTTTACACAATAGTGTGTTGAGTAAACTCAATAATAATTGGAAGGAGTGGTTAAGGAAAAACGAGTGTTTTTAAGGGAGTTAAGTCCAACTTAGCAGTTAAAAGTGAGTAGAGCAACGCAATCATAACAGGAAGTGATAATAAACCACATGTCTCTGGTTACACAATACGGTTTGTAAAGAAACAACCATCATTCTAATCGCTTATGGAAACTCGACACTTGGATTCTTGCATTGTATTGGTATCTTTATCTAAAGTTAGTGGGTCTTGTGATGTGAGTAGTTGTGATTATGACTGTTCATGAATGATTATGCGTCATGTACGACGAACAGTAGGATAGCACAAGGTCCAGTAAATGCTCTTATATGGAAGTTTCTGCGAAAACTTTTATGAGTGCAGATAGGATTTTTATAGAAGTTGATAGGTTTGATGTGAATCTAAACATCCAAAATATGCTGCTTGTATTGGCTGAATATGTGCGTATGATGCATAAATAGCCTGAATGTTGGGTGTTGTACAGTCTCATAAATAAAATTAGGGGAGAAAGACGATACGTGAATGTGATTCGGGCCATTGGTAAGAGCAAAAGCATTTCTTGTCCATTAGCATCACTCATAAGTCATCATCATCATCGTAACCATCATTTTCATGGGAATAGTTTGGTCCGGGTCTTATTCTTCTTGCTCCAGGGAGAAGCTATGAAGTGAAGGTAGTGGTGGTGGTGTGTAGTCTCATTTCATTTGTTGGAACATCGGAGAAGATCATTATTACCGTCGTCAGTTGTAGAGAAAGTCTCGAATGTCCATCTTTCCCTTCCAATGCTTTTCCTCTCCTTCCTCTTTCTTAACCCAATAAAAACCAACGGTCTTTCCTTTATAGACCCATCCATTTCATTTCCAACTCAACATCACTTCCTATCTTTCACCACTTTTCCTCCGAGGTATCCGTACTTTGTAAGGTTTTTTTGGAAATTATGTAACTCCTGACTCGCCCACATGGGCTATGAAAATGTCTTAAAGCAATGAACGTCTTACTTGAACATCTTATATAATTATGGGTACACAATGTTCCTACATAAATTCAATATTTACTTTAGAAGTTTCTTGGTGCATGACTTATGAGAAAGGTAAATTACTCTGTGCAAATGTGTGTACAGAATTGCCACTGAGGCAGTAATAATTCTCCGAAATTAGTTTTCATTTCTCCATATAAATGGGAAATGGAAATTCAAGTGTTTTACGGATCATCAGTGATTGAACAAGAGGGTCAAATACTTTCAATGAGTTCTTGGGAAAGTAGGGGAATTGTTTGTGCTAGAGGTTGGAGGTTGTATATAGGTAGTGTGGAATTGAAGTAGGAAAATAATAGAAGGTTCACTTTCACTTTGCCTTGGAGAGTTCTTGTATTTGATACAATGTAACTGTGTGTGTGTTCTCATAGGTTGAAGGTTTTATAGGTTGTTGTGCGATTGATGATACAAGTCAAGAGGTTTGGGAAATCTAAGTAAACTTTTAGATAGTTAATTTTGACTCGGATACAATGGAAGATCCCAAGGGAGAAGTTGAATTGACTGAGGCACTTGATGAGATGTATAGGCAAGCACTTGAAGGAGTGTGCGTCTCAATATTTGTACTGAGGTAATTGGAATCAAAATTGAAGGCCCCGTGTCTTTCAATCTTGCTCATCAGCACGTAGATTATCATTGTCATGGTTGACTGGCTTAATCATTATCAGGGAGAGTGGATTTCAGGAAGAGATCGCTTTCTCCCTTTACTTAAGAAGGACTTGGAATCAGAGCGAGACAGACAGAGTCAATAATCTCTCTTAGATGTTTGTTTATACAAGGGAAGGAATACACGCTGTTGAGTCTCTTTCGTTTGGAAGGGTCTCCTGTTCATCCTTCCTCGTTGATCGTCTCTCTTCTCGGTTGTCATTATATTGCATTTGGACGAAAGAGAAACTGAACGGGAGGCTCATCACCGAGATGATCGTTATATGATCGACCTCCCCATTTCCAAGTCTAAATAAACGAACTCGGAATGTTTAGGAAAGTTGTCTATTTTGTGTACTTCAATATTTGTCCTGATTTAGATGTTGACTTGACAGAGGTCTTCTGTTGTCCTCTGTTGTGTTGCAGTAAAGAACCGTACAAAGAGTAAATAGACGGAAAAGGTAAATATAATTACTCCTGTCATAAATACCTTAGTTTGTTTGCTTCTACTCAATCCAATTTGTGGTGGTGATGATTGGGTTTTACTATATAACTGTTACTGTTAGAAAGAGTGAGATGAGATGCTGTTATTGTATGGGAGAATGAGCAAATAGACTCCCTTGGGGCTGAGTGAGACTTTTAAATTCAAAGGGCTGGATGATGAAGATTCAAAGAACTCTGAAGGAATTAACAATTACTCAGAGTCTCATTTCAGGATCTGTTGATTGTAACATTTGTAACTTTGTAGAGGTAGAATAGTGTCAATAGAAGAGAAAGGAAAGTGGGCAGAGTGATGATGTCCATTTGGAAGTGGAGCGAATTCGTGTTCAGAACGGCACATGCTGAGATGCATCACGGCTTGAGCCTTGCGATTTCGGAAATCCCGAGAGTGCATTGTTGGTAATCGAATTGGTTGTTGTGAACTACAGAGCATAAGTGGCTCTATACATGTATACTTAAGTATATTATATTGTGAAATATGGGAGGTTGAATACCCCTAGGAGTTTCGAGTACTTCTTGTCTACGTCTTTCATGTGGACATTCGAATGGCATTCACTTCCCAGAACTCTTCCGGAATACCGGAAACGCATACTTTGTGGCATTCTGTGTCGAGGGTCTCTTGCCCATCTCTTGTTTGGAGAGTGAAGGCAGATTTAGAAATGTCAAGTGGACAACTGGACAAAACTAGTGCTCAATGGATTTTGCTATAGGGAATGCTTTTGTATTTTCCAATGTTTTAATGATCGCAGAGATTCTGAGGATATCTTGATCTAGGAAAAAATATGAGGGATACAAAGTGCGATATGTTTTGAGATTCGGAAGTTTTATAGATTTTGAAGAAAGAGAAACTGATAGGCTCACAGAGATAAATAAGATGACGACAAAAGGACTTCATTTCAACAGTCCAGTAGGTCATAGTCATATACCTGGAAGTTTGAAACAGAAGCAATAAATCTTGTGAATCTTGTGCTGCTGCTTCTATGAGGTCCCTCAGACAGACACACAGACCCTCATTTTGGGTGGTAGGGTATCACCTAGAGTCAATCATTATTACCCTCTTCATCAGCTCTAAATTTTTATTTCTGTGAGGAATGTCAAGTATTCGCTGTAATCTTTGAAAGATTGGCACCAACCTGCATTCCTTTGGTGAACCTTTAAGTTAAGGAAAGCCAGGCAAGGCGAGACAAAATGTTTTATGGGGGAATGAAACACTTTTCGTGTGTAAGGAAGTCTGAAGAATTTATTGCCACTGAGAATGAATCAATCATTGAATGAAAAGAAAAGAATTAGTTTGCTCGTGTTCGTGATTGGAATGGAATTAATGGAAATGCAAAATTGGTAAGCCTTTTTAGCAACCCTTCGTGCTAAATCTCGAATGAAGAATGAAGGCAAACATTTGAACGAGAAGTGACTGGTCGAATCTGGAATGTAATGGCAGTTAAGAAGACTTGGAAAAATATACCCCACAGACTGATTTTTTTGAGTTGTTGAAAGAACGTGCAAGAGAGCAGTTAGGTCTTTTAGTGATAGTTAATCCTCTGCAATCCAAATATCTCACGGCTGAATTCACGTCGTTTCCTTCATTCGTTGGCACTTTAACACCCTTGTCTTAAATACTGGAGGGCACACAGGAGTCCCCGTGAATCACAGCGTCTTTCCTCCCTCATCATGACCAGCTTTACCCAAAAGTCCAAACAAAGTCTTAAGAAAGTAAGACCACTGGGTCTCCCCTTAACCACAACAATACAATAAGATTACTTGTCTTGTTGAGATGGATTGAGTTCACGGATCACAAACCACGACCAATGCTTTCAACAACAATACTAAGACGATGTCTTTAAGAATAACAATAACACATTAAGAAGTCCATCAATCTAACTGAGCTAAATGAAATGATAACATAAAGTTGATTAAATACCTGTCACCTCCGTTGCATTTACGATTTAATGTGAAACCCTATTCCGTTACAGTTGGGTTAAATAAGTTGGGTTATTGGGTACAAAGTACAAAGTACAAGCTCGTCTAGCTCGTATTTGACAGAATCAAATTCTATTTTCCGTACTCTCTCTCTAGAAGCATCTGCAGTGCGTATATTTAAAAAATAGTAAATGAAAGCACGTCATGTTTGTCATGAGTTCATGATGAGTAGCAGGACGTGCACAGATGATCTTTTATCCTTTAGGTTTCAGAGTACAACTTCAGAGATATGTTTTATGCAGGAAGTACTTTGTTTGAAATGTTAGATCAATTTATATAATTTGTTTCGGTCTCATTCTCAACGAGATTTGGGCTGTGTTGGTGGATGATGGCATGGCTTTCTCTAAACAGCATAGCATTGTGTTAGTAAAGGAGTAGGGCGAAGGCCTTTGAGCAAATTCAAATTAGAAATGTGCTCGGATTGAAAAATGAAGTGGAGTTGAGATGCTCTTTGTTCTTGGTCGAGACAACACCTCTTTTCATCTTCTAAAATAAATAATTAATCATTCCTTTCGTCTGTAGTTAAAAACAGAAGAGGATCTCTGGAGGAGAAAGACTCATCACTGCCTACGATGCCAGCATTTCCAACACAACTTTTTCCCTCGAAACCTCATTGTTGTTTCATTATTCCATTCATGTACGTGCGAATCAGAACACCATGCTTGGTTACTTTCATTTATTTACACTCGAGCTATATGGGTTTTTGTTTTTTCTCTCCGCTTTTTGCACACATTCAGGTTTCAGTGAGTGTTGGGGCGGATATAAATCATCCTCGGATTCATTGGGTCATGCATGGTGAGATGACTAGAACAAATTGAATGTATGTTCCAGTGTTACAGGGTGTATTCTAGAAACCTGCGAGTATTGAGACTTGAGTGAGTTTTTGTGCGACTGAGCCTTTTCGATTTTCTGTTTTAATGGATTCTGCGAATTTGTTGTATATTTCGAATTTCAACAATTCATGTATCAAGTGTTTTATGTAAATGTGAGGAGACACACATGCATATTGATGTAAGCGTAGAAGATCTTGTAGAAACTGTGTGTGTAAAGAGTGTGTGGATGTTCTTATAGGCAGGGTAGTTATTATTCAATTTGACGTGTCATGTTAAGTTGGTTCGGATAGGATTGACTAGCATCGTTCTAGCGTGGTTGTATGTGTAATACAATAAGTTCCGGAAGAACTGTGTGTAGAGAGAAAGTAGAGTGAAGAGGGGCTAACTGAATTCGCGTCTTATTTGGACGGAGAGGAAGGCTAAGGGGATTTAGTCGCAGAGATGGAAGTTGTTAAAAGCAAAGTAGTAAAGAGGATTTCTACATACGCTACAAATACTTCGTTGATTTGATTTTCTACTACTTAGTTCGGAATTGTAAGTAACTCTGACATATTTCACTTGCCATCTGAGTCAAGCCAGTGTCCTATGCTCCACAGATCACCAAGAGTTTTAGATTTACATTACGTTATCATTGCGTGTTCGTCAAAATATATGTTAATTATCTTGTTGCAGATCGCTAAAACTTATTTTGTGGCGAAGTGTACGGTTGTATGTATACTGTATACCTGTCCTCAATATGAATTAATCTAATGGATATTTTGCACAACTAGCTGAAAAGTTTTACAGGATAAGTGTATACTGTAAAGCGGATGGATATGTTGCTTATTGACCCAGTCGTTGCATACAGTTACATGTTATCTACACGAAAATATGGAAAGATATTTGCTAGTTTTATTGCCATATGCGAGTCCAATTACTGGGACAAACGACTTGTTGTAAATCTAACTTTATTACAACATATACGAGGATTTGTAGGAAAAGATTTTGTCTACAAAGGAGCTTTTAGACTTTTCAGAAATATCTAAATTACTTTTTTATGGGCGAAGACGTCTGGTGGTGTTGGACGTAGTGGATCTCTAGAGGAAACTTTTGAGAAAGGAATCATTGGTTCTGAGAACGTAGGATCCATCGGGGAGTCTAGAGGGACAATTTTACTTTTCGAAGGAGAGGAAGACTACAAAGATTCATGGAGGAAGACGATGTAGGCCCTTTATTGAGAATATAGCACACTCATCATGGTGATGTTCTCCGTAGTCTTGTGTGCTAAAGCCTCTATCTCTCTCTTTCTCGTATATGACAAGGCCTTCATCAAAAGATATGTGTTCTTTGGTGTATGTGAGCCTTTGATTTTGAATGGTGGGTGCCTTAAAAGCCTTTGTGATCTGTAGATCCGCTGAGCCATCTTGTTCCTTTGTCCCAGGTTTTTTACATCGTAAAATTCGGTGGATCTGTGACACTAGTAGAGCTACGCTAGTCAAAGAGATGCATCTTTGAAGAAAAAAACCATAAGAACGATGACAAAGCACCTCCGGTTGGGGTCTTTGCCTCTAGCAGGTCTCCGTTTCTTTTTGCTGGGCACTCAGACTCAAGACAAATGGACACTTTGTAATGTCTATTTTATCCGGACGTTTCGAGTTTGAACGTTAGAAGTTACTCTCTATGTATTGTGAATGTCCAGAAGACAAAAGTAGGGGAGAAAGTAGTCTAAGGATAAAAACGCTAAAGTATAATTTAATAGGAGTTGTATTGAACTTTGATCTATAAAGAACATTTTTCATATAGGCGAAAGGCTTTAAACAAGTAATATGAGCGAAACTTGATTCAATTGGGAGGATAAAATTATGGCTAAAAGCTAACATATGTCTGAGTAAAAAAACTGCATGAAATTCAATCTGGATTGACTGGTGAGGTGGAAACGATGGGAATGTGGAGCTTAGAATTTGTATTGTTTCTGTGTTTGGAGTTTTGGAGACCCAAGGGAATTGATGATGGCATTTTACCAGTGCTGATTGAATCAAAGACGAAATGAAAGTTTGTACGGGTTGGATGACAGCCAAGGCACATGGAGATAGTTGGAGAGTCTGTTCGTACAGTTGACAATTCGTTTGAATTATTTATCATATGAGTAGGAAACAACCAACTTTCCATTTCAACCTTTCACTGCTTACTCCCTTATGTATTTCGCTGGAGGAGATGGACTTTTCACCCCAAACAGGATGTGACTATGATAATGTGCATGTGTGCGATGTGCTCATCTTTTATCTCTTGTGAGTTTGCAAACATGTATGGATTATGCATTCATAATTCATAGAAACTAATGCATTTAAAAGTTGTCAGTCACTTGCACGTCTCTGTAATTTTAAGAAGTACCTTTGTTGTAATTTTAGATTTAATATAAACTCTACATTCAGGAAGGAGAATGTGTTAATTAAAGGGAGACGGAAGTAACGTCAAATATGAAAATTCAATCCATGTAGCCTGGAAGTTGGAAGTAACCCTAATATTAATATTTTTGGCGTTTAGAAATAAAATAGTAATATGTCTATGTGTCTAACTGTTTGTTGTAATTTCAACAGTTTGGAAAAACCTATAAATGCAGATGGAAAGTTCTGTTGTTTAAAAGTATCTGAATCTCCAAGGGATGTGAATGACTGTGATAGTGCTCGGTAACACCCATTAGAGTCATACAGTATAACACTTGCATGTATCGTTGCCCTCCATATGGATTGTACGTTCTTACGTTATTTCTTTTCACAAAGGTATGTAACTTAATGAAATGAAAAGCAACAATTTTTCATGCCAAAGAGGTATACAGACTACAGACATAAAGGTACAATTCACAGAAGTACCAATAGCATAATGAAATGTTTGCATGTGTTTATTTTGGAGAAAAGAACTCTAAAAGGCATCTGGAAATGGGATAAAAAGCTACTGCTTTTCACACAAATTGCTGAAGCACAAATATTTTAAACAAACATATGTAAGTGGCACAAGAAACATGTTTCACTCGCTCACCTTCCGACATCCGAGGGTGCTAAAACCTCTTCACCAACCAATTTCATGTGCCTACACAAGCACACATGTACTATTTTCCTAGTACAAATTGGAAGGAAAGAATTTCAATACAACTAAGGAATGTTTTCATGTTCTGCTAAAGTGGATATTGACTAGCAGTTGCACTCGAACTTCAGAAAAAGCTGTTAATGCTGGTTATACGAAGTTTTCAGGAGTTATAGATTAAGGCGGATGGATGGTTTTAGGGAAGATTCTATCAGTTTCTCTGCACACTGAAATATGAAGAAAACTCTTTCTTTAATGGTGTGGAAACCTGGACTTTACTAAGGTGTAAAGTTCTTGTAATGTTTCCAATAAAAGTAAATATGATGCAAGGGCAGCCAAGGATAAGTCTACAGTCTAGACTATATTACTGGAGGAGACGAATAAAAATGGCTTGTTGCATGACTAGCTTATTATTCCACTAAAAGCTTCCTTCCTTTTGTGCAAGCCCTGATCTGACTCAAGAAGATTTTGATTGCGGCAAGGGCAGTAAATGAAAGTGTGGATGAATACTTTACAGAGTAGTGTTTTATAATAAATTGTATAATTAAATTGCTCTTTATGATTCAAGCGATAAGATTTAAGATAAGCCACTTAGGAGGATGAGTTGTAGGAATTATTAATGAGAATTTTTTCCAGTGGCTGAAGTACAATGTGCTAAAAGCATACAAGACGTGAGTTAACTTAACACGAATCGTAAAATATGAAAGGGAAGAGATGTAACAACTTGTGAAGTTTGAACAAAAGCTTTTATCATATCAAAGGATGTGTGAGCGAACATTATTTGTAGTGTGGTAGGTCAAGTCGTTAATTTTAACCAGGAGGTATTTATTTATATGTATTCTTGTTAACTAAGCCTTTTATACAATAAAATGCAATCCTCCTACAAACACACACCCTGCTGGGAGTTTTAGAATATAAAGTACAAAGTGTAGGTGGTTTTAATTCATCCCATCTGCTGGTGTGGATTCAATTGTCTCTCTAGGTGAATTGTAAGTCGGGATCAATTAATTGAAGTTGGATTTATGTTAAAGAGGAAATCTCAGTTTGTATTTTCATGTATACTTTTCTGGATCCTATTGAAATTGAATAGCGTGAAGTGAACAAGTTTGCGGGGAACAGGGGGATGAGGAACTGGACTATGGGTGTTTATGCAATAATAATAGAAATACTCATGAATGTCGTGCGTAGGGTCTGGTGAGGGACAAAGAAAAAGCCAAGTAATACAATAATAAAAGAAAATGTGGGGAAGGAGATGATGATAATGGGAGAATAGATAAACCGAGTAATTTTCACATGTCAAGTCGACCCTTCTGTCCATTAATGCATTAGCATCAACTCCCAAAACCGATACTCCCATTAGCCTTCATCATAATTCTTTTCTCCCCAGTCCACTAATCAATTGTGTTCCAAACAATCCTCCCACACACTCTTTGCTTATGATCTTCCTACACAAGATATGCCACTACCAAAG
>JAQGAB010001236.1:0-17832 GCA_034696565.1 Isotomurus graminis
ATGACAACTACTTCACAAAGACTAATTGTTTTACTGATATCGCTGAAATCTGTATAATAACAAACTTCATTGCAGTTCGGAAGCCATTAAATCTGCCCGTTTATTTGAGGCGCGTAGCATTCTGAACCGAAGATGAAATATACTACGGTGAGTTCATTTATTGATTATGCCAAGTACAACATACATACTAAATATATATAAACACTCAAGAAAAATAAGCAAGGACTAGTGGCAGCCCCCTCGAGGTTTTCCTTTCGAAGAAAGATCCGTTCGGCTATTATTAACTCTGCTAGAAATCGTACGCACACTTGTAAACCTTAAATGATGACAGGCTTGGAGAAACTAATAATTACGTTTCTCTGATTTCAAATTGTAGGAAAGCCCTGCTTACGAATTAGCCGAACAGTTGAACTAATTAACCAATCAAAGGATGAGTGGAGAGAGAACACTTCAAAGTTAATGTACATAGTTGCATTGGGTTTGACTCCGACTGAGGATTGGAAAGGTAAGTCTCCAGTTCACACAAATATCATCTTATCGGCCTGTAACTATATTATAATACATTCGTCTCCTTTACTAGGATTACCAAAACCAGTGATTGAAGTTTCCCAAGCAAACGCTGCTTTCATAGAGAAGGTATTAAATCCTGACGAAACGTTTCCCCTGGTTGACTTGTCCCCCTAATCAACATTTGCTCACTAGATTCAAGAGAGATTCCAACTGAAACGCTTGAAAAAACTTGAAACGGTTCGACAGAAGAGACAGGGACGCTTTAGTCGACATCAGAAGTACGCGAGGTCTGCAGGGACGGGATGTGTGTCACCTTCAACGTCCACTGATTCGAACTACTCCAATGAGTCTTCGTGTCCCGAGTTGATTGATCTCGTATCGGAAGGAGATGACGACATCAGTTCGCCGCAAGTTATTTCAAAGCTCAGCGATTCAATCGGACCTGCCACAAATGTTCCTTCACCACGGAAATCTCCTCCTGCGTCTGACAACAAAATGTACAATAATGAAAAGAGTTTGGACATATGGATCCAAAGGAAATCAGGGACAAGTCCCCAATGGTCTCTTCCAAAAACTGTTGAAGTGGTGGACTTGGTTTCAGATGAAGAGTCCGAAAAACGTCTCAGCATTCCGGGTTATCGGAATATTTCCATCACAATTGCCAAGTAGCTGATCCCCTCCTGGACATAGTGAAGCTTTATGGTGCTTTCGGATGACTTTGTATTTGTAATTATTCCTTCTATTTATAATATCACCGTTCATTGAAATATTCCATTCTGTGCACGAGTGAAATATAATTGTCAACCGTTGAAATTACAGAATTACAGGGATTAATGTAAATTCTGTACGAGTCAACTTTAATTAGTCATGAGAGTTTCTTTGTTAAAAAGTAAATTGTAAATAGTTCGAATAAAACATAAGTTCTTCCATTTGAATAATCCGGTCCATATAAAATTAATAATCGCTGCTGCATAAGAAAAATGAATATCTGTAAAGATGTTTGGGGGTCGAAGTTATTTGTAAAAAACAACTTGAGATGCAGAGATTACATATGCGTAACTTTCTGTAATTGAGCCTTTATTTTTAAATTGCTTTTGTAAACTTCAAGTGGCGAGTAAATTCTGGGATGGCTCATTAAATAAATACCTGCAATTCCGACTCTGTGCTACAAACCGCGCCCTTAAAATTGAACTGCTGGGAGTTGGTAGAACATACAGGACGGTTAGTTGCGTGGAATAAATGCCCCTCTAATGACACTTAATAATACCTTTCGAAAGCAGTTCGATTTAACATTCATTCAAAGGTTAAAGACTTGTCTTCCATTTCCTGACGACGACTTCATTGCCCCTTGTGTTCAGTGCAAGAAGTATCAGCACAAAGGGAAATGTATTCAAAATTGTTTTTTAGAATTCAGGAGTTTGTTCTGACGTATGGAAATTTTTTGGGAGTAAACTGCATGTTACTTAAGGGAGGAAGTGGAAAAGAATTGTTTTCTTTGGACATTGGGAAGCGGAACTTGGTGAGGAGTGTCGTTTGGATTGTGTTTCTAACTGTAGGAACGGTGTTCAGTTTATGTCGAATGATTGAAAGGTACTGGGTGAGTGACCCAGAGTTTCCACTGTGCTATATATTTTCCCTGGTGCTGTCACTCCTGAATATTTGCCAACTGAATTTTTATTTGAAGCTTGCGTTCTTGCAGTCTTTAGTGGCTCAGACTGTTAACTACGCTGTGAGGTTCAGAGGTAAGTTTATGCGTTATGGCCAAGTAGCTTAGATGTTCAAGTAATTAAGACTGTGCAGCTTGTTTGCTTACAGAGAAATGGATACTTCGCTACGAATACAAGACGATCGCCACAGGACTTAAGTTGGACGTTTGTCTTGTGGTCCTGTGTCTGTGGTTCCTTGTCATTCTTCCAGTGGGATGTATCGTGTTCTTTGGGATATTTATTGATTTAACGTTTCTTCCTCACACTGTTCTTCCCTGGGAGGTTCAGAGTTCTTCTTGGGTTGTCTATGGAATCGTCCTGCCTATCTACGCGTACATTTGCGCTGCATTAGGAACGTGTGCGATGATTCAGACTGATGTATTAACGGTTTATTTCGGTATGGATGCTTAGAGGTATTCATAAGTAATTAGGGTTTAAATTTAGATTGTTTGATAGTGACGGTAGTTCCTCTACTGCGGAAGGAACTTAGGGGAGGCGTTGGGAAGTATCTGACGAAGGGTGGACTTCGAAGGCCGTACAATCTTACAAGGGAATATTTATGCGTGGAACTTCTGCACAAACAAGCGATGATTCTGTACGGACTCTTGACTATCATAGGCCAATTTATGATAACTAATTTCATTATGTACTGCAACTACATTCTTATCCGTAATTGGGAAGATCTTGGCGTAGGGAGGAGATGTATCATTGGTGTGATGTCGTTTGACTTGAGTTGCTACTGGGGAGTGACGCTTGAGGTGTGTGGGCAGTTTTACGTAAACTCGTCGGGTCTTCTGAAGAGCTGGAAAGGATTGGAATTTAGGAATCCAGGTGAGAAGAAGTTCATGTGGAAGTTTAGGAAACGCTGTAAGCCATTAACGATTGGAATGGAAGGGTACAGGAAGATAAGGAGGCTGAGTGTACTGAAGTTTATCAACGGTTTGGTTAAAGGAACTATTCAAGCACTACTTGCTTTGTAAAATGTATTGACTTTCAACGCTTTATTACTTTGTAACCCTTAGTTGAAGTATTTGATGACTCTGTGAAGATCCGTGTGTCAAGCCGGTTTTCGCATGAACAAGAACCAAACCTTGTGCTTATTGTTTGATGACTCGTTCTGTATGCATTCATGTGAGCTGGTAGCCTTGCAAATCCTACTTTCGAATCTTGAATAAAAACCACCAACGTGAAACTTGTATCACGCCCTATCTCTTTCCAAGATCATTTAGAAAACGGAGATAATAATGGGAGATTACTATCTGATGGGAGATGAAGGACCCAGGAGGAAATTTCTTTAACGTTGGAAGAGCAGATGATAATTTCGTCATGTCTGTATATTCTGTTCACTGCAATTGATGAATGGTTATGTAGATATCGCCCATCGGAGATGTCCAGTGTCGTCTCCGTGTCCAACCCGTGGGGAAGTTTGAAAGGTTTTATTGTTCTGTGCCAAGCGTTTGTTGACAGATCAAGACTCTCTGAGGAAGGAGATTCAGGAATATTTTAAGAAGAACACGGCTCCATACAACTAGAAAAGTAAATAGAAGTAGTTGTGGATTTTATAACGAATTAATACAATCTTCTTTTATAAATTAAGGTGGAATTTGTTGACTCATTGCCCAAGATGATTAGTGGGAAGATACTCCGACCATTACGATGCTTCCTCATAAACTATCGTGTATAGCAATGAGCTATGTAACACTTAAAATTGACAATTTCGTTTTATTTGCTGTATGAATATTTATTTTAGCTGAAGAGGACGTGGAAATATTCTGGAAGACGCCTAAACTCTCACGTGTTGATCTTGAAAGCGTTCTTGGATCTTTCGTTGTCTGCGCTTGATGCATGTGTCTGTATTTTGCATAAAACTACAAGAGATCTTAAAAGTATCCACTAAATCGTAAGTACTCGTTAGCCACTAATCACAACATAATGGAGAGACAGGGGTTTGTGAGCAATGAGAAAGATGTACGTTTACTAACACAGAGAATTTGGATATTGTCTACATTAGAATGAAGTAGAGGTAGCTATGAAGAGATTGTCACAGGACTGACTGATCTCTTCATAGCTACCCTGAAGGGCAGGTGTCATTACACAAATTGACATGTTAAGTAAGACTCATGAAGACGGGTACCGCAACCACTGGACCTCCAATCGCTCCTCGTCCAACAGATCTGGCCAGGTTTCCGGTTCTCCTTAGTGTTTTTCTTCGGATATGCAATTTGTTGTCTCACAGGATTTCCTATTCTTGTCTTCATCACTCAACTGGTCACACGCCTTGCAAAGATCATTCACACATATCTGTTCCTTCTTTGCAATGCACCTCTACTTCTCAGGGTACTTCTTACTTCTTACCGCTTGGTCAATGTCCTTAGAGACTAACTAAGCTACACACAAGCTAGTCTCTAAGGACATTGGCCAGGATCTGAATTGGGATCATCATTTGGCTGATTATAAAGATCCGCAATTTGTTCTGCAGTCCGACCAGCATCGACGCCTTTCAAGATACAGCCAAGACATCATCAGCAACTTTCCCTACTTGTTCACCATCTTTGAGATAAGTATCGTTTTATTAGACATAAGTTAACAATGACCTCGAAGTTGAAGGGGTAGGTTACCTTTGCAGAGAAGTAGAGGAAGACAGAAGGCGAAATCCAGAAAAAAATTGGAGGTTGTCTGTCTGCACAGGAAGCGGAGGAATGTGAATCAATCTTGGCCTTCTGAGTCTCCTACGCAGAAACGCTTTTGAAGTCTGTCGCTACTGGAAACTTTGGTCCTTCTTTCCTCAGCGGTTTGCTGTAGTACAATGCATCTAAGGCCGTACATTTTAAAGATCATCATGTTTAAAATGTACGGCCTTGAATGCATCCTGCGTGTACATTTCAAAGTGTCGTATGGTCCTAAAAACAAATCCAATTTCGAATATACAACCACTTGCATTGGGAATACGCTGAGAGGTGTATGAACGAGAGATTTCAGAGATGCCACAATTGCAAGTAAACTAAGGTGCGAGGTGAGTCTCAAAGCCGTTGAAGGACGTAAGCCTAAGTGTGCATGGAATCCGAGAATAATAAGAAAATAAACTGTTTATCTGTCAATTCAAAACCACAAAAGTAATCATCATCACTGCTGTAACAATACATTACTGAAGCGAAATAGATTGTCCGGAGATGCGCCTCCGTTCGGGTTTGAGCTATGAACAAACGATTCCTATCATTCAATAGGAAAATGAATGGAAACTGGTTTTGGAAATCTACGCACACTTTCCCTGCTTGCAAACGTTACTCTACTTTTCAAACAGTTGATCATACAACCACCATGATTATTCTTCCAGAAATCCTAATTACTAATCTTAAAATTCAAGTTGAAGTCCATTGGAGGATGCCTCTTTTCTCGAACCCAATTTACGTTCGAGAAAAGAGGCATCCGCCGCATTGTCCCGGCTTATGTGCGTCAACTTTGGGTTACCCGACGTTGACGCACATAAGCCAGTTAGTGAATCTTATGACGGTCTTTACGCGTGACGTGAATGACCTTCTGAGCCAACTTTCGATAGAACTTTTTTCCCGGGCGTCAGAAAGAAGTCGGCGAAAACCAAATTAGAAAATCGTTCCAATTTCGAGTCCGGTTGACATTGGATGCACAATCAGGTTTCACCTCTGAATAAAGTCATAACAGCCCCATTGTTCAACTTTAAATTCATAGAGGTTCTTCTATAATTTTTAGTGTTCTCGATTTAAATCTTAGTTTATGTTTTCTGAGTGACTTAATTGCTAACATTGGCTAACCTTTAAGATATGTACTAACTGTAGGTTTTCTTTATAATTTGAGACCTAAGGTTACATGGATAAAGATGCTTCTTAGTGGAATAGGACACCCCAAAGATAATTCATGTAACGCAAAACTAACCTAACTAATATATACATAACGGTGTGTCTGCATGTACAACGGGGTTTATAAAGATTAGCCAGCAAATTCTTTGCAGAAGGGTCCTGATTGTGGTTAGTGTAAATAAATGGAAGGTTTTATCTGCAGTCAAATAAGACATGGAGGGTGAAAGGTCCAACTGGCCCAAGAATTTGTAAACACAAACAGAGCCTTGTGCAGACCGATGATTGTTGACAGTACAACTGTAAATAAACGAGCAACACGATAAATGTAAATGTATAAAGTCATGGTCATTTAAGTTTGGGATAATTAAATAACATGCTTGTACCAGTTTTAAATCATCTTTGGTACAACGACGTGTCTTCAGATTTATCTTAAATGCTCAAATTTGTGCGTGAAGTTGGTTTTGTACGGATCATCGGGGCAAATAAGGATAAACCATAATATGAAAACACTCCGCATCTCCATAAAGCTTGGGATTGGTCGAAAATACTTTGACATTCAGTTGGACTTTGTTTATTTATTAAGATGCACCACAGCTTACAAATATACGACGCAGGGACAGATTATCTCTTGGGAGCATTGACTAAAGACATATTACATTTTGTGCAGGAAGGATTATACTCATGGATTGTTATTCACACGGCATGTTCGTTTACTTTCCTCACTCAAGGAGCTAATGCAGCTCACCATCATCCGGACATGTAAGTACTTAATCTGAGATTCAAAGTCCTGGCTGAATAGATGAATACATTGTTGGTATTTATTTCACAGATTCCATGATGGGGATGAAGCAAGACCAGATCCGGACTTCGAGTAGGTGGTTTAAAAGAAACGCTTCACATTTTTGACATAATTTGAGTACAAATATTTGTTGAACTGTGTTTCTAGTTTGTGCCAATTGGATGCAACTCGTACACGAGCAGAAGAATTGCACAGGAACACTTGGGTGATCCTCGTTTCATTTGGAGAACACATTCTCCACCATTTGTTCCCAAAAATTTGTCACTCCAAGTTGCATTACATTAAACCAGTTTTCGAGGAAACGCTTCAAGAGTTTTCGGAGGAAGCCCCGAAGTTGCCCCTTTGGGAATTTTACTTGGGATGTTTCAGACAACTTGCTCGAACTAAGCCATCCACTCTTAGAAAGAAAGCTAATTAAGTAACCAACCTGTAATACGTTTTGTGTAAAATAAGGTTTTTATTTCCGTAATTTCAAAATCGGTTGCTTGTGGAGTAAAACAAAAACTACGCCAAGCAGTCATTAGAGCCCAGTCAATCTTCAAACTCAGCGTGTAGCAAAACCGATTTGTACCTCCGGCTTGGTTCCCTCGTTATTAATTAGCTTCCAAAATTGTATCGATATGTTTATAACAACGGTTCTTAAGTTATCTCAATACTATTGCAAATACGCTTCTTAAATCATAGGTCATACTCTAATACCTGACTTAAAACAATACAAAATCTGCTTCTATTTGTTTCGTTACATAAAGCTGCTTCTGATTTACCAATTTAAAATTGTTTCGTTACATAAAGCTGCTTCTGATTTACCAATTTAAAATTGTTTCGTTACATAAAGCTGCTTCTGATTTACCAATTTAAAATTGTTTCATACTTGCGTTTCCATTCGGTTGATAATACATGTCGCATGGGTTTTGGACCCTATTGGGTGACATGTAGCACCGAGGTCACTAAAATTTTGATAGTAACCTGCTTTTGAAACTCTGATTCTATATGCAAAGTTTCAGCATAGCTTCCAAGTTTGGTCCTATTTACATATGACCTGCATGGGTTTTGGACCCTAGTGGGTCACCGGGTTGACCGATCACGCTGAAAAGTTAATAGGAATCTTTATTTACCCCTCTGAAGCTGTGTTCAAAGTTTCAGCATAGCTTCCAAGTTTGGTCCTATTTACATATGAACCGTATGGGTTTTGGACCCTAGGGGGTCACCAGGTTAACCGATCACCCTGAAAAATTGATACGATCTTACAAATTGAGCATCGATGCTGCGTACCAAATTTCAGCATCCTACCTATTTCCGTTCTTAAGTTATCGTGTATACAGACGGACAGACAGACCGACAGACAGACAGACAGACGACATGGTGATTGTATAAGCCCAAATTGACTGGGCTAAAAAGTGACCTTGAATTTCCGAAATGTGTAAACTGTTGAAATATAATTCATGTTTCTTTTTATATTTCTGCTTGTGGAGTATATAAAACAATTGGTTTAAATGTTTGTAAAACAAGATGAATAAGAAAGGATGTGTAATAGTTTAAATATTGTAAATTAAACAGAGCCAATCTTTATTAGATTTAATTGACATAGTTTATTTAATGGTTTTAAAAAGCCGATATCCTTTCACACGTTTCCGTAGTACAAATTGGGCCTTCAGGTGAGTCAGCATTTATTTTATACACAAATATGTCTGACGACGAGTTAAGCAATCATCCATAATTGTTCAAAGTACCAGCAAAACAGAGCAGGAATTAAGTTTAATTTTTAAAAGTCTTTATTGTAAAGATCAGTATAAACGTTATTTGGGAGAAAATTGGCTTTTGTTCAGGATACTCAATTAACTTAAATACTTTGGTTACTTTGTTGGATTTGATAAGATCATTACACAAAAACGTTCTTTAGAACTTGGAACAATATCCGTTACTGAATGTCAGTTATTGTCGTCACTCCCGACTTACCTTCTGTACAAATGACTCTCAGTTTCGGGTGGAAAGAATCCGTGAAATGTATTCAAAACTGTTTTTCCGGATTCAACGCGCTTTATTCGCTTACACTTGTTTTGTAGGAGTGAATTGGTTAGCTCCTAATCCTATTAAACAAGGGCAGTTGATCTCAATGCGACGAACAAAGAAGAACTGGGCAAGATTCTGCGTAGGAATGGGAATCCTTACGGTTACAACAGCGTTCTGCGTGGGTAGAACGGTAGAGAGGTACTGGGTGGGTGACCCAGAGTTTCCCATCTGCTACATATTCTCACTCATTCTTTCACTCATTGTGATTGCGGGTTTCAATTCGGCTGTAAAGATGACCCTTGTGGAATCCATGATTGCTCAGAGTTTAACTACGCCCTACACTTTCAAGGTGCGTTGAATCTGACTGAATATTTCATTTAATCTGTAATAGAATGTCCTTGTATGTCTTTCAGAGAATTGGGTTATCCACTATGATTACAAAAAGATCATCACAGGACTTAAGCTGGAAATCTTAATGCTGGCAGCGTGTATTTGGTGTATTTTACTTCTTCCTGCGGCTTTGATGATTTTTATTGTGATGCACATTGACCTGCCATTGTTTCCCCACACAGCGCTGCCTTTAAGATTCCAGACGAGTTGGTTGGTGAATGGAGTGTTTCTGCCTTACTATTTTTATCTGAGCGTGGGATTCACCGCGTGTGGGTTCACACAGATCTGGATGATCATGATCTACTTGGGTAAGGAAGACAGCTAATTGATTTGTGCTGATTAATGATGTGTGTGTGTTGTAGCGACAATAGTTCCTATGCTGCAGACAGAGTTCCGTGGAGGTCTCCACGGGAAAAAGTACATAACGACTGGGGAACTCAGAAAAGCGTACAATCTGTCAAGAGAGTATTTGTGTGTAGAGCTTTTGCACAAACAGGGAATGATACTGTTTGGACTTCTGACAGTTGTAGGCCAAGCTTTGGTTATTCAGTTTGTGATGTACTGCAATTACACTCTGATTCGGGATTGGGGGGAACTGGGACTCGGAATGAGATGTCTGATTGGTGTGATGAGTTTGGAGTTAAGTTTCTTTTGGGGAGTGATTCTTGAGGTGTGTGGACGGTTTTACGTGAATTCATCGAGCGTCCTTAAGAGTTGGAAGCTGTTGGAATTCGATAACAAGATGGAAAGGAAGTTTATGGGGAAGTTTAAGAAACGCTGCAGGCCGTTGACGATTGGAATGGACGGGTACCGGAAGATAAAGAGATTGAGTGTGTTGAAGTTCATGAGTAGTGTTCTGAAAGGAACTGTCAGAGCACTTCTTGCTTTGTAGTGTTTGTGTAGTCTTAAGCTAAATATTACATACAGAAAGGTGAATGCACTTATATGGATCAATTTTCTGCCATTAATCCCAACCGAGGTTTGCTTAAATTCCTAATTCTTTTGTTTCCCTCTGACCGAATAAAAAAATTTCAAATCTTAAATTCAATTCCTTGCTGTCTGGTAAATTCGATAATTCAGAGTATGTTAGTAAATGCATTAAGCCCATTTCTAAACACATTGCAAGAAAAAGTTATGTAAAATCGTCAAGTGTAGACAATAAAATCAACATTGAAAATTTGAAATAAATTTTTACATTACTTCAGCATGCTATATATTGAGTTCATGGTTGCATTAGTTGAACTTATTGTTAGTGCCAAGAAATGTCTTAGTTATCCTATGGTGAGTGCTTGGTAACCATGAGATTCCAAAGAAGTGGGTTTACCCTGTGTTTAAGTTTATTATAATCGAACCTGCTCTTGCGAGCTCATTATGTTTGACAGAGAAAGTATAAAGAGAGCAGTGTAGTAGTATTATAAGTATACATGTAAATATAGTGTCAGGATATTTTTTAAATTAACACAATTTAATTAAAAATTGGAGATTAAATAGTAAGTGCTCAAAATTACAAAAATAATATTATTATACCATAAAAGGCGGAATGAAGAAGCTTAAAGGGTTAACAGATGTTTTTTCGACTTATTTCTAAATGTAGTAGCGCTGTTAAAGTTAACATTGTTTAAAACAAAATTGTTCCAGAGCTTGCATGCAGTAAATTCTAAACATCGCTCACCAATTTTGTTTACGGGCTTATAACTAGATCGTAGAAAGTTTCGTCTGTGTCTTCGTTGTATAAACAAATTCATGAAAGGGACTTCATAATTTTTGGGCGAAGTGATTAGTTGAGACTCTTGTTAAATGGAAAAGTAAAACAACTTAATTGCGTGTTCGTTTTAGTTTAGTTGTAGCTTTATGACTGTTACTCTTGATGCTTTCATACAGCATGCGGATAGTATGAATATACTTGTTAATCTTGTAACTACGTGATTTGCTGCGTTGTTTGTTTTACTGATATATTCCTGAGAATATCCGCGTAACTTCAAAATGGCTGAAAATGCTGTATACTAGTAATAAGTATGTATGGATATTAAAATTCGTTTTTATTTCTTATGAAATTGTCTGGTATATTTTTCCTCGTTGAATTCTTTCATGAATAAACAACTGATGCTATTAAAATAAATATACAGATTAAGGTGCAATTTCAAAGGATATTTCAAACTAATTAAGGAGGAGCAGGTCTGTAAGGGTGATATTAAGGGATTATTAGGGGATTAAGGTAAACGGTGTATGTATAGTACATTTCATGATTTAGTTCATGAAAAATACAATGGTATGAGTTCCTAAGGGGCGTGTTGTTGGACCGAGTTGTGTCATTCAAATGGACGATAAGGTTAAGAGTTTTGTAAATCGGGATTGGTTTATTGTGAGTCAAGTAGTTAACTTCATTTGGTTTAGGAACACGGGTAAATTTTTACCTTTCAACATTTAAGTATGTTTCATGATAATGAGATTACACGTAGTTTAAAAAGTTTTGTGACTTTACTAGAACGGTAAGAGTATAATTACAATTAGTAATTCAAGTTGAATTTCGAATGATTGGGAAATGTTTGTGTGACCGGAGACCAGTTTACAAGTGCGGATTGTGCAATAAACAGTATTTTTAGTTGGAACACACGACTAACTAATAATAAGTAAACGGACAAAATGTATTCCAAATTGTTTATCCGGATTCAGAAATTAGTATTTGCCTATACAACGTTAC
Source organism: Isotomurus graminis (assembly GCA_034696565.1). Taxonomy (NCBI): domain Eukaryota; kingdom Metazoa; phylum Arthropoda; class Collembola; order Entomobryomorpha; family Isotomidae; genus Isotomurus; species Isotomurus graminis. Next base: position 11,950 of record JAQGAB010001236.1, read on the forward strand.
TGCGAATTAGCAGTCTAGTCATTAAGACAGACAAGAAGTTTGTGTCTGTAAGCTTAACTAAAAGGAATCTGGGTAAACGTTTTGCTAGTGTGGGGCTTCTTATTACAACAAATGTGATGTGTTTATTCGTAACAATTTGGAGATACCGGGTGGGTGACCAAGAGTTTCCAACTTCGTATATCTTTACTCTGGTTATTTCGATATTAAACATTGGTATGTTGAATCTGACCTTTCATGTTCACTCCATGAAGACAATGATCGCCCAGACTTTCAACTTTGCTGTAAACTTTCAAGGTGAGGCTTACGGTAAAGGGATATTCTGTGGATAGGATTTTACATGTTGAAAGATCTGTTTAGACTAATGAGTCGGAGGGGAAGAGGTGCGGAGTGGGATTCAAAGTGGATTTGTGGCTTAGGCTTTTGTGTCTGTGGATGCTTTTCTTGCTGCCACTGGTCTTTGTATCGTCTCTTTTGATCTTTGACTAGCCGTTTCTTCCGCATAAGGTCTTGCCATTAAGCATCCAGAACATCTATGGATTCCATGGAGTGTCTGTTTTGATCTATGCATATCTTGTCATTGCATGGGACGCCTACGTGTTGTATCAGTCGAATCTAATCGTCTTGTATTTCTGTAACATGATGTAGTCGTGTCTGTATCGCTTGAATAACTATTTGATATACAGAAGGGTGAACGCACTCATTTGGAACAAACTTCTACCCTTAAAGCCAAACAACGTTTGCCTAAATTCCTTATTCGCTTATTTTACTCTGAGAGAATAGAGAATTCTAATCCATTAAGACTGATCTCCTTGTAGTCAAACCCACCGTAAACTCAATAAGTAGGGTCTTTTAAAATTTTATCATAACGGTGGTTTTCAGGCATAGGATTTTGAAATCTGCTTGGTTGCTTAATGTATTTTTTCAATGCTTAACGATAGGTTGAATAAAACTCATAATGATCGATATTTGCCAAGACTACTAGAGCACCCATATTACAAAATTGTACTTGTATGGTCCCAATTCGATTAGCTATTTATAATTAAACGTCACTCTGTAGAAAAATGCAATAAAATATTGTTTGGACGTCACAGCAGACAGGTGAAGGATATTTTGTCTGTAAACTAAAGTTTCTAGCAATAAAACAGATGATTCATTTATTAAAATCAAACAAAAGTCCATGCTAGGTTTCTGAAACTGCAGGTAAAATTACAAAGTTTTTTGTTTACCAGATCTACAACTGGTTTACAGCAATTTCTTCAAAACTTAAATTCAGTTCCCTGCTTTCTGGTAAATTCAATAATCTTGAGCTTTTGAGTAAAGCTCAAGAGCTCAAGAGTTTTGAGCTCTTAGTGCACTTGTAAAGACAGCAAGGAAAAGACTGGTGAAATTGTAGACTATAAAATCAGAGAGGGTATAAATATTGGTGGGTTTAACGTCCGACCAGCTCATAAGACCTATCGCAGACGACGACTTTGTTCTATTGAGCTACTAGGAATTTTTACTATTTATGGAAATCACCTACTCCAGGCCCTCCCCGTATAGAGTAGGTGATCCTGCACCAGCGGCATGTGCGGTGTGGGGAAACCCTAGACACATTTGTCTATAAGGAAGAAAACCCACAACCTAATCTGGGAAGAGAGCCCAGAGTACCATTTGGACACACTACCAGCTGCCCAGACTGAGGCACTACCACTGCGCTGTCTGGGTCTGGTCCAGAGGGGGTATACATAAAAACCGTGGAAATTGTAAAAATACTCTTGTTGGCTGATCATTGGATGTTCGTACGAGTTGAACGGTGTTCGAAGGCAAAAAGTCTGTCCTACAAAATTGTGAAAAAAGTTTTTGCCAACAATGTCTACGAAGAAAGTTATTAAGGTTTTTCTAAAAATACAATTAATAATTATATATTAATTATATTAAATAATTTTTAACATTAAAAACTCTTCTTTTCTCAAAATCTAAAATAGCCATTTTCTTTGAAATCACTTTTCCTTTTAAGCAAAAAAATACAATTTTCAAACTTTTCATCCAAAATGTGCAAAAAACACCCGCAAACTCAGCTGGTTGTTTGTGACAAGATTTTTTTAGTTTTCAATGAAAATTTTGAAAATTTTCAATTTTTTTCTGAAAAGTAAAGCGATTGTTAAAACAATGGCTATAATGAATTTTTGTTGCAAAATTTATCCTAGGACCGAAAATTTTTAAGATAAACCTTATTTTTGACCAAAAACACTCGTAACTTTTTTCAGGGACAACGTTGGCAGCTAATTGTTTGAAGTTTTTAGGTCAGATATAGTGCTTGCAGACGCAATATGGCAGATGTGAATATCTGATGATCAACAAACAATTTTGCATTGTTAGTATTGTGCGAATATATGTTGTAGTTATCTTATGGCGAGTGTTTCATAACCGTGAGATATCGCAAATGGCAGAATTTATGTTGCTAAGTTTGTTCCAAATAAGTCCGGTCCCCCTCTGTACAAGTGCAGGATTAATCACGAATAAATTAATATATTATGCAGCAACGGTGGTTCCATTGTTGAACAGAGAGCTTAAGGGAGGACTTAATGTGACAATGTACCGAACAAAGGAGAAACTAAGAAGACCTAACAACATAACGAAGGAGTATTTGTGCTTGGAACTGCTGCATAAGGAGTTTGTACATATATTTGGATTGATGACTGTGGTTATCCAGGCGATGGTGGTTCAGTTTGTGATGTACTGTATGTATTCTCTGATTCGTCACTCGGGAGAGCTGGCGTTCGGAATGAAGTGCGTCATTGTAATAATGAAGTTTAACACTACAACCTTCTGGTTCATGACGCTGGAGGTTTGTGGGAAGTTCCGTAGGAGCTCTTTGAGTCTCTTGAAGAGTTGGAAACGGTTGAAGTTTGGGAATCCCGGGGAGACGAAGTTCATGGGGAAGTTTGCGAAACGCTGTAGACCTTTAACAATTGGATTGGAAGGATACAGGAAGATAGTAAGACTACGCGTTTTGAAGTTTATCCACAGGTTTGTGAAAGGAACGGTCCGAGCGCTTCTTACTTTGTAGACATTCACTGGATTATCTGCGGGTGAATTCGGATTAGAGGTTTAAAAGATTCTTATGTTAATTTCCTGCAAGAAACAATAAAGAAATACAGTTTGTAATGTTACGACGAGTTTTATGTGAAAGAGCTGATTAAAAATTCTTTTCGGGGTTCGTTGAAAGTTTTATTACAGACAGAATATTCCGATTTAGTCCAATATTTCCAGGACACCCTGTACAATTTTGGTTTACCAGAATATGTTTCGCAGTATAGTTTCTGTTTATTTTCTTTTATTTCTTGTGACTAAATAAAAATAAAGCTTTGGTGGCTTAACGCCCAACCGAATCCAATTGAATGGATTATTGCGGGGCGACCACTTTATTCAGATGTTAATGACAAAGATGGAAATTTTAACTAATTATGGAGGTCACCTATCCCAGGCCCCTCCGTACAGGATAGATGATCTCCGCACCAGAGGCATGTGTAGTGTGGGGAAACTGTAGCCCTAGAATAGCTAGGATCTCCGTGAGGAGGCCTAGCTACATAGTCTACAAGGAGGGAAACCCAGACCTACTCTAGGAAGAGAGCCCAGAGTACCATTCGGACACACTACCAGCTGCCCAGAATGTGGCACTACCACTGTGCTGTCTGGGCCTGGTCTTGTGACTAATTTTTAGGTCATTAAATGGCTAAAGGGTTTTTTCCCAAGCCCCGTATTAACTATTTATAGTTCACATATGAAATAAATTTCTGGGAGTTATTGAAGTTAATTTAGCGGAAGCTAAATATTATGAGGTTTAATACATCGTTGTTAACTTTGTTATAAACGTAGCTTTGTTAAACCTTACTATTAAGTAAGATCGCTGTTGACTTGAAAAGCATTTAGCATTTAGAATTACTAAAGATTTAGTAGGCTATTATTACTATAGTTTAATCATGTTTGCAGGCACAAGGGCACAGAATTGCTTAAGTTTCAGGGAAATTAGAGAGGCAATTGTATAAAAGTATAATTTGAGCTATTGGAGCCATTGGAGTGATAACCTAATGGAGTATGCATTAAAAGGCCAAGGCGAACTGGAACAACCCACTTGTTATTATTAACTGAGAGTTTTCGAATAAGAACTTAATACACCTTTGATTACTTTGAGGCAAATAGTTTATTATAAATTGTACATTACAGTGTACGTTCATTTTTGTCTGTTGTCAACTTGTCCTGTATCGCTTGTACTTGTCGCTAGCTTAAACAAAACAGGTAAAAATGTATTCAGAATTGTTTTTTAAAATGTTCAAGTTCGTCCTAATATTCACGATATACGTTGGAGTGAATTGCCTCGTAGTTAACAAAAGAAAACAGTGAATTATGCTCTGTGGGAATTACGAGATGAACTCTGCTGAGGAATGTCAAGTTTCTTGTGTCACTAACTTTGGGAACGATTTTTTGCATCTGTATAACGATTAATATGTACTGGGTGGATGAGCCGGAGTTTGCACCTGCTACATATTCAAATATTCACCCTTTTGATGTCAACCATGAATGTGTCACTGCTGAACTTGACGTTAAATGGAGGACTTGTGAAAAGTACTCTGAATCAGACTAATAATTACGGATTAAGAGTTCAAGGTGATTTAATAAGTAGAGTGGAATATTCTATTTCTGGTTGAATAGATTGTTTAATCTTGTATTGAATATTTTGTGTAGAGAAATGGATACTCGATTACCGAGTACAGAAATATTGTCACGGGACTTAAGTTTGATGTTTGTGTTGTTCTTCATTGTCTGTGGTTTATTGTAATTTTTCCCGTGGTTTTTATTGTGTTTGCACTTGTGTTTAATGATTTTCCGTTCCTGCCTCATGTGGTTCTCTTCCTTTAATTGTTCAAAGGAATTAGGGAGTCTGCGGACTGTTCATGGTGTACTATTTGTACACAATTATTCAATTAAGTGCTGTAACACGTTTTGATTTAATAATATTATTTACGAGTGAAATGATCTTGTTTAAATACCTGACTTCGTAACTTCATTGGAACTGACCTAGCAGCAATTTCTGCACGACCAATCCATTCCTGAACTGTACTACATAAATACGGAATTTGATGTGGATTTGCAAGTTATAATATTATTTTATGAAGACGCAAAGGTTAAATAAACAAACAAATATTTGCTTTTTACTCAGTCATACTTGTCTCCAACGCAATGCAATATTTAAAGCGTTTGTTTTGTCTATTCTCTCTGTTTGTTCTCCTGTTTGAATCTGGGGTTTTAAAAGATCTTGGATAGATAATTCATAAATTTGGATGTGCTTGCTTTGACCTACTGGTCTGATTAATTTTATATTACAAGATGCAATAAATTCCACGTTTTAAACGATTAACCCAGAAGAACTCTACTGCCCTATTTTGTAGTTGACCCAGCAATGAATATTATAATTGACAAGGATTAAACGTATTTGAATGCTTTAAAGTAAAGGCAATTGTAATTGAGTATCTCGTTTGTTTTGAACACATTCGTCTGTATGGTGGGCTGTGACGTAAGTCTGATTGGACGGAATATGTATTCTGAAGCACTTTTAAAACTGACAGCACTGGTGTGGAGGTACACCGCGTTCCTTGGGGTGAATGGGATGCTCGCGGAATTTAAGGGTGGAAAGTTATCTTTTAAAGTAACACGACAAAGTGCTCAGAGAAGTTGGAAGGGGATCGTTGTTCAAATTTGTGTAGCTTGCTTCATGCTGTTTCGAACAATGGAAAGTTACTTGACAGGACACGCGTCGTTTCCTATCTGCTACATCTGTAACTTTGCCCATATCGTTGTAACTTCTGCGCTACTTGTGACACGATTCCGAATCAATGACCT
>JAQGAB010001237.1:0-17828 GCA_034696565.1 Isotomurus graminis
AAAACAAGTCGTATGGGGTTTAAATCAATTACGGAGCTTGTTTTGATATTAGTTTGTGGTCCTTGTTTTAGGAGTGTGTGAAAAAGTCCTGAAGGAGAAACCATTCTTAGGAAATACGGATGACCCTGACTCAAGTTCAGATTCCAGTGAGGATTCTGTCGAACTCCGAGGTTGGTTAGCTTGTCTCGAGTTTATTTGTTGCCTGACATTTGTTGGTCGGCAATTCTAATTTTTGTATTTTTAATTGCAGAAGGAGCTGATATAGGACATAGGAGGAGGTCGAACACAGCCATTCGTCTAGAAAAGTTAGAAAAGCAACGAAGAGTTCAGAATTTAACGCAGGTGGTGAGAGTAGGAGACGTAGCAAGAAATGAAATGGTCTTTGAAAAAAACGAAGATTTCAAGAACACCACCAACACAAATTCTGTTGTGAAAATTGACAAGCTTCTTGAGTATGTCTGTATATTTAATATATTATGTGGTTGATTCAGGAATTGATTTGGTAATCAATACTAAAAGTGGGTTCAATACTTTCTTAGATCTGCACCTAACCTGCAGGATATACCGTATGCAATATACGCCATGTATGAAGCTAGTTGTCACCCGTCAGCTGCTTGCAAGGAGTTAGCTGTATTCGTAGCTTGCTTACCACCAAGACTCCGTTCGTATCCTTTACAAGTTGCGGTTGTGTCTACTGCTAAAGTCGTAGAGCTGATAGGGCTCGTACTGTGGCTGACATCTCAAGCTCACGTGGATGTGAAACTGAAATCAGAACATGACTATGGGTGAGGCTTTTGTAATCGAATGCGAAGGGATGTTTCAGTGTAGCTAATCAAAGACATTTTCAGATTGTTTATTGCGGACGACGACGGGGAATGGGATACAGATATTCCTCATTTAGATAGTCAGGAGTTAATGTCCAAGTTCTCATTTTCGCATTTGGCACTTGTTCCTTTGAATGAATCGTCCAGTGGAAGATCGGAGGCATCCAAGGCTGATAACAGATGCTCTGTTTTGTTACCTAACGGAACAACGCTAAAGTTGGATTTGAAACCCGCTGAGCGAGCTACTTTAACTCTTAGCAATCTAATTAAGACGGTTTTGGACAAATCTGGATGGAATAAGAAGATTTTACCAATGGTGGATCATACATCTTATCACCTTGAGAAGCTTGGCCATCCTAACTTGAAGTTTAGAGACTTAAGCATAACCATTAAAGACAGCAAATGCAAAGAATTCTGTCTGGTTAGAAATGGAGCTAAAAGTATTCAGACAGCTCAAGCAAGCGAAGATGAAACAAGGTAACGGATGAATAGACTAATCGAGTAACAATTCCGTAAAAAATGTTCAAATACTTTCAAATGTACGCAGCATAAATTATTACTTCTGATTTTCCAGCACTCAGCCAACCACTTCATTTCCCGGTGGACGATCGGAACTGTATCCTGTAACTGTGATAGGGACATTCAATCGAATAAAAAATGCATTTTGTGGTAAACAGTTTTATACAAATGGGTTCGTGGATGGTTAAGCAAGATTGATGATGGCGATTTATTTTCCTCTAGTTATATGGGGTACGGAGCGAATCGACCTGGAATTTCAGAGTAAAACAAAAAGCTACCATTTCTCTCAAATCTCCGGTGTGAAGATGGATTCGGCAAAAAATCGAATTATAATATCATTAAGTACTCAACTCTCTGCTATGACTGTAGGGAGCCATTATATACCAAAAAAGAGTCATCTTCACTTATCAACATCCGAACTTCGAACGGCTAATGAGTTGTACCATCACATTTCTGCTATTGTAGACAGTAAAGCTAAACCCGTTGTCAGCCCACTGCCATAAGCGACCTAAAAGTATATTTATGTCGTAATAATTTTTGATTATGAATAACTTGTTGAATGAAATGAATCATACGCCTGCTTGTTTGAGGGTTTTATCTCGTTTATTACTCGATACGGGATAATACCAGTTTATAAACATAACACCTTTTGTCTGGAAGTCTTAAATACATTCTGGTTCTTGAAGATAAGGTCTCGATCCGAAAATATAATTTCTTTAACATTGAACGGCACAGCACACATCTACTACTAATACAATACACGTTTGAAGATGTATAGCAATTACTAGTTGTAATACACGTAGTCGCTTTAAATGGATTCCACCTTAAATCAATACCCTTCAATGACATTCAAATGCCCCGTTATATTACTCATTTACAAAAGACGAGTACATACCAAAACTTTGATTTATCACCAAAAGACCATGAATAGAAGGTAATATTTCATCTCCTCAGTTTCATCATTGAAATCGATAAACTTCGCCGCATCAGCAAATTGCTCAGGGATTCACATTCAATATTGAATTACGCGTTTTATGTTCAAGAACGTGATTGAGACTTGGAGACTGCGGTCGCAATAACAATGATATTAAACTACACTGCGGACACCACAATACCTTTTGGAGTAAGTGTGTCCTCCTTCTCCTTTGACACTCAATATCTTTGCACATTACATCTCTAGTGACGGTCTAGAATGTTCCAAATTGGAAATTTACAGCTTACAGTGACAACAACGATAAACACTAATCTAGAACAGGAACATGGCAATGATACCCTTTATGTGGTCATTTTACGTATTACGTTGGCTTTGGTAGACAGGAAATAGTGATTTATAGAGAATCATATATATTAATTAATAGACATAAGCAGCTATATCATCTCCAGTGTGCAGTTAGCATGATACAAGACAATTTTTAAACATTTAACAAGATTGTATTAATGACAATAAGACATGTATATCGAACAATGACTGATGACTCTCTCGAGCACTAAATTAAAGGCCTTGTTGATAGTAACATGATAAAAGTGATGCTTGCGTTCAAAATCTGAAAATGTGGGAAGAGGTGACTGTTTTGCAACGATTCGCTTTAGAATCATAGCGATATTAAAACTACATTTCATTGAGTACTCAGCCTCTGTGAGTGATATTTCAGATCCATATTTGTATCGGATTTCGCATATGATAATGAATGACTCTGTGTGCTCTTTTCCAGTTTTTGTAAAGGCTTTGCGGTAAGAATTGGTCAACATGTTTTGTTGCATGAAAGATGTTACAAGGCTAGAGTGCTAATAAGCAAGCGAGGGTGTGTTCATTTTCTCAGGCCGAATATAAGAGGCATTAGTTGAGAAATGGCAAACCAAGAGATACAGCTAGTCTGTCATGTCAGAATGATTAGTTATAAGGGAGTGAAATGTCCGTGCTGCTGAAGAAAATTGATTACAAGGCGAAATTCTGTTTCTGTCACGAAAAGGGTCTTCTGTTTCACAAATAGAATTCCAGGCATTTACTAATAAGAAAAGAAAAGCCCAGTGAACTAACAAGTTAGCCAGAAATGCTTCTAATTTCCTGCATCTGAACTGAGCTGAATCAAACTTCTGAAGAATCTGAATGTGAAATCAAGAAGAACTAAGACTTCTGCACAAATGCAAACGAAGTCCGGAACTAAATTGATTCTAGATAAAATGACAACTTATAATTTAGTGTCAAAAGCATTCGTCTCTCCAGTATATTGTCAGACTTTCTAAAGATACAAAAGCAGACTGTGCAACTAGCAAGTTATTCTTATGGGAAAGTATAGTGATAGGGTTGGTTTGTATCACATAAAAGGAAAGAGATAGTAAGTTTAGGGAAATTTTATCATGCCGACACGAGAGTCGGAAAAGTTCTGCTTCGTTAACGCTGTCGAAAATGACATGGCAAGACTTGAAGATTAGAAAGATAAAGCTGATCATATCAGTGAGAAAGTGCATCTTCATTCTTCATTAATTTAATTCAAGAGAAACTCTGTAACGTTATCGTATATTCTTCTCTTTCTCCAATCCAATTACTGACTCTTCATAAAAGTTTAACTTTCTCTCGCTTCACATTCCTTTGTCCGTTTTCTTGTACGAGGTATGTAACAATATCCGTTATGAAGAAGTTAGAAAGCTTCTAATGAGGAAAAGTAAAAGTTTATGAAGTTTTTCATCGTCAGTTTAGATTTATGAAAGGTTGAAAGAGCGAAACGATCTTACTATACGGTTATCATGTTACACTACTTTGCCTGGTAGTCGGACAAAGTAAGGAGAATGCAATTATAAGAAGTGAGATGGCTTTGAAGGATCGAAATAGAAAGGTACGTATTATATTTGTGTGTGCTCGTCGAGCGCTCAATCAGATTTTCTAAGCAACTGGACTCTCTCGTGACGTTAGGAAGACACTCGCACTTTCCCCTTTGTCTCCTTCGTCCTTCTTACTTCCCAATGTTCAAGTCATTAACGTCTATTAAAAGTTCTAATGGAATCAAATTCATTTCGCCTCCGACGTTGAATAGTTCTTTGGGTTCTATCACTCGCTTGGGTGGAGTTTCCACTTTGTCCTTTGGTGCTTTATGAACTGGCAGAATCGCCAGAGTCTTCGCCCTTTGGAATAGGCTCCGTTTCTCATTCAGAGATTTGATGGGTCCTGGTCGACCTTCTGCTTTATCCTTAGCTTCTTCAGCAGACCCTCCTGGTGGTCCACCACTTCCATGTTTGTCATGGGAGTGGTGAGAATGGGAGTGTGAATTCAACTTGCCTAACTTTTTCTTCAGGGTCACCCATTTCGATTCTTGCTTTCCTTTCAGTGACGATAAAGATCCGGACTTTTCACGAGACTCTACCAGATTGCAATAAAACACGCAAATATTATATCCATATAGTTGGATACACAATATCCTCGCGGATGTACTCCAATAATCCGCACTTCCCACAGAGACTCGGCGTAGAAAGGTCGTAAATGGATTCAAGCAAAAAATCTGGCAAGAGAGAAAGCATAAGTGAAAGTCGTTGGGATAAAAAATTCCCATCAACTTTTGATAGTGATGGACTGTAGCCAAAATCATTGAAAGAGACGAAAGAGGCAAAAAATGATACTAATCATAACGGAAGTGTATTATGAGAGATGGGACACTTTGATGGAAAGTAGTTTCCATACATCTCTTAAACTAATGAATAATGGAGTATGAAGCCATTTGGCTGAAGGGATAAAAGGAAAGTATTATTATTGGCATACTGCGTTGTCTCTTGTTTTTAGTTTGTACAGCAGGGGACCATTTGCTACAAATGAACTAGGAATGCCCTGAAGACCCTTTCTCTTTCGTGTGTAGCCACCTGAAACTGTTTAATAAAGACACACAAAGAGTCACTTGTACTTTCACTCTTCATCATCAAACGCAGCTTCGTTTCTTTTCGACCTTAAGTGAGTTCCCAAACCAAGTCCTTTCTCTTTCTCGCAATGTGACACACATATAGTTTCAGACTAACTTTTGTTTCGCTTTCCCTGTGGGAAGATTTCGAACATGACGAAAGTTAGGAGGTTTAACACTTTTTACCTGAGGATTTGTTGTTGGTCTGATGCTGCTGAGAGGCTGCAGACATGGGAATTACATCCGAGTAGACTGAATCCGACCGGAAGGTGTACTTGTTTCTTAAATGATATGGATGAGGTTGGTGGGACTTATCCCGTGGTGGGGACACACCAGCCTTCCCTGCAGAGTCCGCTTCATCCACCGCTGGGTTATCATGTCTTGCGGCCATGCTACTGCGTAACAATGTAGAAGTCTCTTCAGAGCCTCCTTCTTCCTCCAGGGATTCTTCACATAACTCAGCGTCTTCTTGACTAACGAGTGTGTCTGTTTCCGTAGCCTACATATAGTAATAAAAAAACAACAGGGAGAATATGAATGATGATATCTTTTGAAGAAAAAAAGACTTTTGATGCCATTCGCAGGGATCGCTTTGTACTACTTTCTCTAAACTTTTCTATGAACAAATGTGTATATACGGGATTACTACATTTTCAGGACCATCCGGATCCGTATCCATATTCCCTCAAGTATCTCCGACCCCTAGGGAGATCTTCTTTCGTCTGATTATATCGGAAGGGTTCTTCAATTTTAAAGAGCACACAATCATTGCATTACATTTATTTCCATATGGCAATCTCGCATCAAGCACGAGCAATGAAAGAAAGTGAATTACTTCAAAACGAGCCTAGTTGATCGTGAATATTGAGATTGTGGCTCAAGTGCACTTACAAATCATGCATTCAAATGTATTATCGTGTAGAGAAAGCTATTTGGCCAAAATAGTGACGGTTGGCGATGGTCTACAGCTTTTGTGTGTGCAGAGACCTTTCAATCCCCCAAAGAATGTCACTGGGGTGATACTAGTCTGAAGAAGCAGTAGCTTCGTAAGATAAATAACGGTTAGTCAAAGTGCTATGTTCTCTGCTGCTCTCTTGACGAAGCCTCTTGGGAATAAGGATTGCCTCTACCAACAAATACAGCAAGTGTATACATTCCACTATGAACCAATTCCCGACTGCACGCACCAAGCGAAATGAACTGCAAGAAGTGCTATTTTATGCAATTTGGTTCAGCCTGAATAACTTGTTAGCAGAGGTTAAAGTCTCTAGACATGCAAATGGAATCGACAGTCAGCAGCAGCTTTTAGCTGTCAGTCCAGTGCCAGTCAGTAGGGCATATAAGCTGGTGATGTTATGTGATCCCCGTTTCTCCAAGTGGATTGACACGTAAGGTAAACAAGAAACGTGTTTGAAACCATACAAATTCATAAGGATTGTGGATAGTTTAAGGAGGTACGGAAAGATGATTGCCAAAGAGAACTCTCATGTAAAATGCAAGACCTTTTAATGTATAACGGGGAACGTGAGATATGGAGCCATGTGCGCATTATAATATTGGAAAAGAGAGTAAGAGGATCGCACAAGATCACCACGGAGGTTGTTAAACAACCTAGTTGGAAGGTAGGAAGGAACAACTTGTAAGCATCTTAAGGAGTGAGTGCATAAGAGAAAGAAAGACGTATGAAATGAGCCAGTGCATGCATACCTTGTGGAGTCTGTGTTAAAGGCGATGATGGGTGTTATTGGAGAAAATACTGGAGAAAAGGTGGTGAAAGTGCACTTATTTCTGCAAACTCAGTGTGATGCAGTAATTTGCGAGTAAAAAAGTAAAAAGGTTAGTTGAAGTGAAACGTGACCTTTCCAGAGATGATTATCTTAATGGTATGTTGTTGTACCGTCTGCCACGAGCGTTGTATGAATACTGCCAGGCTGAGGAATCTTTACCCGAAAGTAAACTGAACGCTCGGAAAATCAATAAATATACTCCTCCCTGGTTTTGGAACGCAATATCCTGTCGTCCCTGCTTCTCATACATGAGCGATATAGTAGAGTCATCGTAGTAACGCTCAGCATTCCGAATTCATTTGAAGGTGTAAACTCACTCCTTCCGACTTGCCTTACTCTCTCCTTCTTCATCCTAAAGTGAAAGAAGAGTGTTTTCCCACAGAGTACAGGCCACCCTGGCCAATGCTCACAACACGTACTCTTCAACTTTCTCTCTTACAAACATGTCCCTGGATTGTAAGCCTTATGGTAAGTAGCTGGCGTACAAAGTCTTCGTCATCTCATTACTGTTGTAGGGGACTGACCGTCTAATAGGAGACAAAAGGGTTTACTTATTCACAAAGTCCTAATGCAAGCCTGCAAATAATTGATTGGCACACGCCAAGAACTCGAGCTCGACAAGCCTCTTGAGATTGGGAAAAGCTTGGATTTTTTCCATCCCCAGCACGAACAAACACTTTAATGAAAATGTCGTGGTGTGGTTCTGGTTTGCACCTGACCTTGGCTTCTCCTGCTTATTGTTCTCCGTCACACAAGAAAAACCAGACATTCTTTCCCTGCTTTTCCGGAGTCACTAGGTATATGGACCATTAAAGTACGAAACCTTCAAGAAAAAGGTGAAATGCAAATGATATATATCAATATACATTTAAGAGTTGTATTACATTGCACGCAACTTATTACAAAGCAAGGCTCACTAGCTTTATCAAGTTTCAAGGTAGGATAATAATATATATACTAGTTGCATGAAACAAAGTCATTTGCGAACAACATGCGAATTTATATGTGCGATAAACAAATCATTTATTTAACATACAGTTACAATAAGAAACTGAAACATGGTTTATTTAACGGAATTTTTTCACCGAACCTACCGAAGAACTTGATTTGAACTTTTTGCTCTTTACACTTCCAGCCGAACTACTTTTGCTTCCTACTCTCTTGTTATTACCATTTGCTTTCCGTTTACGAGATGCAGATTTCATTGAAAACGATGAGTTTTGAGTTTTCGTCGTTCTTCTACTGGAAGCAACGGATGCTGATGAAGTTTGCTTTCTTCGTGAAGTAATAACCATTTCCTCTTCGTCATCTATAAGATCGCTATCGTCATCATCGTCATCGTCTTCTCCTTCGCCTATTATTATTTTGCCGTCTTTAGATATCTTGAAATCATCTTCTGGTTTTGTAGGTTTCTTTTCGCCTGAAAGTAACCCAGTCTTAATTAGGAACATCATACATACTACATCACACAATCCATTCGAAGAAAAAAGAGGGAGGTGAGAGGTTATAGTATTTTTGACGTTTAGTAAAATGGTACTTACTGATAAGAGCTTTCGTCATTTCCGATGGGTTTAAGAAGTCAACCAAACCTTCCTTAATAACAACTGGAGTTTGTGAATTCATTCTTTCATCACCGAAGTCTTGATCGTCGCTTTCATCTCCAGAATCTTCGTTTTCTTCCTTCGGCTGTTTTCCTTTGATCTTTTCTTCTTTCATCTTTCGTAGTTTCTTGCATATATTTCTTATCCTGCACTTCATTTTGGAGTCTTCAGAATTAGGAAGAACGGCTTTCAGTCCAACTGCCCCAAATATTCTTATCATACGAGCCAAAATCTTGTTAATTTCTCTTCTAGGATATTTTGACTGCCCTGCAATATTTCCCATTGCGCTAGCAAATGGGCCCATTTCTCCTTTATAAAGGGACAAATTAAGATTCAGGAAAGACAAGCAGTATTTCCATATCACGGCATCATCACTCTCTTGCAATTGTCGAATGCAGGCTTGAACTAATTCCTTTTCAGGGTGTAAAAGGTGCAGATTCTTCACAGCAAGAAAGGCGAAATACATAGTTGAAGAAACTATTAACGAAGAACTAGATTGCAGTCCTGTTCTTATTACCCCAAGGACTTCTTCGGAAGATTGGTCATTATTCTGAAAATACGTGACCCAATTGTAAATAACACGACAGCAGGACCAAAGTAATCCCGACTAATGGTAAAATAGTAGTTAGCATTACCTGCAGCCAAGAGCAATAGTCGTTGACGAATTTCATGGAACACCGTTTAGCTTTAGCATTCACACTTACCAAGTGCAAAATTACTTCCAGCAGAAACTGCTTCCTCCAGTCTTCCTTCTGCATCCATAATTTTAGTGAAATTACTAAACACCGTCTTGTAAGAGTTATAAACAAGATGCTACCATACCTTTTGTGTAACTAAGTTGATACACTCCAATCTTATCGCAGCAGCATTCGACTTTGTCTCAGCTTGGGTTGTGGAAAGAATATTGTGAATAAGAGCAAGATTTTCTTCAGTCAGATTCTCATTGGCAGCCAACGATGAAAGCACACGGTACATTCTCTTTCGCTCTTTTGTGTTGGTGAAGTTCGCTTTCATTGTGTCTATAACTTTTTTTTGCAAGGTTGAGTCTGCAACACTCGAACTCATAAAAGCGATGAGGTCGTAAATTGGAGAAACATTCTCTTCCGACGAACTTTCCAACCTTCCCAAGGCCCTAATATCAACAGAATATACCCTTTTATAGTTTAACTCATAATATCCAACAAGTTCATTTCATCACATTATTGTACCCATGCATGAACAAATAAAATATCTGAGTCTTACTTTTCTACTAGCTGGTCGAGGAACGTCTTCTCGCAGACGCTTAAATACTTCTTGAGAGTGACTCCAATTGCATCTGCATGGCCTAAACTGCTGCTTGTATCAGACTTTTCTTTTATGTATAGATTAAAGAGAAGTGGGATGAAGTTTTTGCTGTATTTCATAGAAGTTGACTCACACTGACTCCAGTCAATAAACTGTCTTAATGATGATAATGCAGATATGCGCAACTCAGGTTTCTCGCTTATCGCTTTACCGACTAATTCAGCAGGGAAATTCTGTGGGTCTTTGGGGTTTCGGCAAAATCCTATTAAGGCATCCCACACAGTGTCAATCTTCGCCTTGCGGCCAATAAACGGTAAAATCTCTTTCTTCCAAAACGTTAGGTAAGCATTATCCAAGTTGCTGCCTAGCAGGGGAAGTATAACGTTCCATTGAATAGTTTCATCAACAGCCTTCCATAAGGTTTCAACTCCGAAAGCTTTGATAAATTTCCCAAGGGTTGCAGAAACTCCTGACGCTTCTTTCAATGGGACAAGTTGAAGAAAAACTTCTTTTCCAGAAATGACATAATCATCTTCCCCTAGAGACTCCAAAATACAGTCAGTGACTGCGAGCACATTTGGATTCGGTGGGACAATCAGATAACTTTTTGCCAAAATTCTGAAGCAAGAGTCGATGACATCTTTATCTAAGTTCTGATCTATAATATGAGGCAAATACTCCTTCACAACTTTCACTGCAGATTTTCCTTGATTTGTAATCCAAATAGGATGCAATTTTTCAAAGAGTAAAGGAAGGTAAGATGATACTACACTTGAATTGCTCTCTCCACATCGAAGCAGACCCACAAAAATCGTTGTTATCCAGATATTGAAGATCTCTGTGTTCCTCCAATCAGGCTGTAGTTCCCAAAGAGCCACAATAAGCTTTGACACGAGAGCGTCAGACGAATCGGTTTCCGTTAAAGTTATGTTGTTCTGCAGGACTCCCGTGAAAAAGCATAAACCAATCTTCATTATCGATGAATCGCCACTAGACATGACGCGTAGAACTCCTTCATATAATTTCTTGGCTCCGACGAATGACATTTTCTGAATAACACTCCAACAAGCAGTAAGCAATGTAAGAGCATCGGCGACCGCTTTAGAGTCGCAAGTGGGATAGCAAGCCAGCTGATCCAAAATCCATCCAAGAACTAGTTTGGTGACGGCATTATTATTGTTTTCATTTTGGGATAGTATGATACTTTTGTAACATTTGCGAACTTTCCTTCTCACTCTGGGTTTGCTATGTAACGAGCATTTCAGTATCATGTAGAACGCAGCTTCCAGAGACTTGTCATCTTCAAAAACAATTCTGCCTTGGGATTTGATCAGTTTTGTAAACGCTTCAATAGACTGTAAGCAATTCAATGTTAAGTTCTGTCATTAAAACTGCTTGGATCTCCAAATGAAGAATGAATTTAAAAGGTAATATTAATGTTACCGTTCTGATGAGTAGTTCGTCATCATTTTCAACAGCGTGAGACAACATTTTTGAAATCTTGGGATAAATGTCAGCAAACCGTTTACGAAGAACTCCTTGAGACACCTTTCCAATAATTATGCACACCAGCATCATAACAGGCTGATATTGATCAGGTGGACAACTGTCTAGAAGACTCATCTACATCACACACACATTCCCAAATTTATTTTAGAACTCGAGACATCTTTCCAATATTGTGATGGAACTTACGAAAGTTCCGAAGAACTCGGTCTCATTTTTCTTCCCTCCTGCTTCCCCGATAACCTCTGATGCAGCACCAAGAATGCTCAGCATATCCTTGTGAACCGAGAAGTCTCCTTGAAATTTCTTAATAATCCTAAAATAGTCGAAATTAATTACATATTTAAATCCAATTGGTATTTCCTTTAGTATTTTACCTTTCAAACGCGCTATGAGAAACTTGTGACCACCCTGATGCCATAGATCGCACGGTGGAAATAGAGCTCGCAATACTCAGAGGGCTGTCGGAGACCGTGAGTGACGCAACTTCCGATGACAAAATTGACACGCTATCGTCGTCGTGAGCATCTCCAGTACTGACCCCCCGATTTGTGTTTAAGTTCTTGACGGTCAAAAGTGATTTACCTAGACAAGCAACCACTCAAATGAATAATATTATCGTTGCTTGAAGTAGTTACAAATCACACTTGATAAATTACCTCCGCCAACTGGGTGCAGAAACATGGAAGTTGCCTCCTCTCTGTGTTTAGTCACAGAAGGATTCGAAACACAACTGTGACCTTTAGCCCATCTTCCTCCTACCTTGTTTTGCTTATCTTTCTTCTTTCCATTCCCATCACCTCGTCCATCTCTGCGCCTTGCAATCAGAAGTTTCCGATTCACACCTTCCTTCCCCATCCTTTAAACTTTTTCAAAAACTGTTTCAAAAATTCCACAAGGAGCAGTATGACTCGATTTCAAAGACTGTTTACAAAAAAGACACAAACTCACTGCCACTGCAATGTGCTTGGCATGTGCGAAGAACTTGAATTCAAGCCGGTTCCCTCCAAAACTTTGGCTCAGGCATACCTGTGGCGCAGGTTTTAGTCTCTTTGTCAGTGAGTGTCTAAATGTCCCCCAGACTCCCCGGGGGCCCCAGTTCCAGTTCCAGTACAATTCCGATTTCCCGATCAGATTCGATTCTGCTGGACCCTTGAGTCCTATTGACCTCATAAGTAGCATGAAAATATGAAAATCTTGAAAAGGAAAAATACACTTTATGCATCTACATTTTTAAGCCAAAGAATTTACGAGCGGCTTGCATATAATATGTTTATGTTTGCGTGGAGTCGTGTGACCAACTGTTGAACCATGAAAATTTTGACGCTAACAATGAGACTCCCTGGGGGGTGGGGATAAATGGGAGCTGGAACCAGAACCTTGATGGATGTGAAATGATACTATATTAAAAGTCATCCATACCCCTTGGAATGCTGAGGTTTCGTATCTTCTTAAATCTTAACAACCTGGTCCAAATGATGGGACTCAGACAACTCGGAGACTGGTTTACCATTTACCACTTTGACTTTTCCAGTCAAGTTCTCACGTCCTTGTAATCTACTTTTCCATTCACAAAGTCAAGTTATCTTTTTATTTGCAAAACACCCACGTATAATCAACGTATGAATTTGAAAATACCAAATCAATGACTTTATGACCCACGCTCATTGAAGTTACCGTGATTATTTAATTATTTATTCTCATCAACAACATGTGTGCAATCTAGAAAATTGATTAGATCCAAAGATTATTTAGTGGTAGGTGGTAATCGTTCGTTATAAATATGGTGATGACTACTTCGAAAAAAACAGAACGTTAATGAAGAAACGGGAAAAACTTGGTTATAAATGTAACGAATCATTGGTTAAGAATACTGAATAATTATTAGACCAGTAACAACTTATAACAACGCACCTGTATAAAAACTTATCTCTACACCGGGTTACTTTCTCTTTCTCGAGATATTCCATATCCTAAAGTCTTCCTACGTTAAATATGGCAGCTGAATTAGTTGTGTCGTAAATGCTACTTAAGGATAAACACTATAATTTGAACATTTGTTACTTCGGTTAGTAAAAATTGGTCGTTTTTCTTGAGGTACAAAATTTACTCTAATCAGTACACCCCATATTCCTCTGCGTGGAATTCTTTCACTGCATTTGCCTTCTGGTACTGGAGAATACTTTCGTAGACGATGACGTCTGGGCTTGTTGTTGAAACAAACCTGACGAGGATGTCGATGCTTGGGTCTGTTGGAATAATCCGGACGACGAAGTTCCAGCAGATTGTTGGGTGACGCGTGTCTCTCTTCTGGAGAAAAGACTCGTAGACTCCATTTGGCCGTCTTCTTCTTCAAGTGGAGCAAATTCCACGATTTCTGTGGATGACCTGTCAGCAGTTGACCTGGCTGCTCCAGGAACAGAAGACACGATTGACGAGGTATCGTCTTGTCCATCTACTCCAAAGTCCACCATCATTTCTGTCATCGATCGCACATCTGTAATGGACTTGGATTCGGTGAAAGTCGTGTCAGATGACTTTTTCCTCCGGTTCCTATTTGGCTTCAGTGGACTTCCCGAGTCAGTTGACGACACAAATGAAGAGACTTCGCTGGTAGAGTCAGAATAGAATCGGTCCTCCTGGTCGGTTGATGGCTGTGGTGGTGCGAGGACGTGAATTATGACGTCCCATTTCTCAGGCTCAAAGAGTTTCTCGTATCGCGTGTCCCTTCGGATCCTCTCGTAGTCTTCTCTGTAAGTTGCTTCTGTGAGGAGAGTTCGAAGTGTGGATTCTGTGCTGATGATTTGACGCCACCGTTCCTTGTCGTCCTCAGTAAGTACGGATGCGACGTCAGACTCATCGTCTGTATCAGGACGATAGTCTGCTGGAGGTGGAGATTCCAGGACTCTTAAGAGAACCTGCCACTTCTGATTCCAGGTTTGTGTGTCGTCCTGTTGAAGCTTTTGCATGGCTCGGGAAACCATCACGCGATCGGTTTCTTCGCGAGATACTTCGTTGCGTCGGACGAGGTAGTCTCTATTCACTGTCGTGTAGCTTGGGTGGATGGGCGATTCTTCTACTGCTGACCATCCGATAGACGAGACCTCAGTGGTTTCCGAGCCTGAAAAATGCATGTTTAACATTCGAGTAATGCATTTCTTAACTCAAATAAAATATATACTGCAGTTTCATTAAAGAACTCACCTCTCTCCCACGCATCGTCTTCATGAGACGGATGAGTTTTAATTACAACGTCCCACTTAGGCTGGTCTTTCTTGTAGAATTGCGTGATTTCTCGCGTCTTCCTTTCTTCGTCTTCGATAAGCCTTCGTTCAACGATAGTCTAAAACAAATTCAAACAGTTTAAATGGGTTTCTCACAGGTTTAATTGTGTAGTTCAAATCATTTACCTGCAGGTACACATCGTCAACCGTGTAAACTTCAGGTTTCTTAGCCACAACCATTGGCTGAGCGTATCTCGTTTCAGTATCAATATCCTGTCTGTCAACCACAGTCAGAGTATCCAGATACTCAGTGCTCTGTACATGTCGCTGAGGTATTCGGACATCTTGGACCTGTGAGATCAAAATACATGCCGTTTCACATTCCCCTCAACCAAGAAACTTCGTTGCCGTTATACATGTTATCCGATGCTTACATGTCTGAATATTGGAGGAGGTGGAGCAGGTCGTCTTGCTGGGGGATGAAGCTCTGGAATACTAATTTCTGAAGCGGCCCCTTCTTCGATGGAAGTGATGGACCCTTCAGTCTCCACATAAGCCATTGTTTCTAATGGCTGCTGAGCCACTCTCATGTTGACTTCGAAGCGAGGCTTGGCAATCACTGCAGGTGGAATAGTCTCCACTTCAACTTGCATGTGAGTATCTGAATACTCAGAGGAAACCGTCTCAGGCCTGGCAGGACCTTCTTCGATGGACGAAGGATAATCTGAAGCCAAAGTCTCCTCCAACGGAGCCTCCGATGAACTCGTTGATGGGGCTTGAACTCTCGGAATCTTGAGTTGCGAAAATGACTCGATAGTTGAAACCTTTTCACTATCTTCTTCTGAAGGCCTGTTGTTCATTCAATCATCATAATTATACACCACGCAATCCGAATCGTGATTCAAGTTCATAGATTCAAATCATGACATACGTGAATGGTCGTTTCCTGATGACTTGAATGTTCCTGTGCTTAAGGCCATAATACGAGCAAGCGAGACCCAAGAGCATCAGACCCAGGAACATAAGCGAGCAGATGATCATCAGCACTTCGAATTCCTTGAGGGGCTTTGGTAATATCGCAGGTGCGGGTGGTGGTAAGCTGCATAAAATTTGGAAATTGGAATTTATTAGAGATGGCTTGTCTTAAGATTGAGGAAAGGAAAAATCATGTCATTTTTACACACATAATGGGCAAGGGTGGGGCTGGAACGATAGGTGGTGGATATCTGCAAACGACAGTGATCACCTCGTCGCCTTCCATCTCTAGCCCAGGATGAAATCGGACAATCACATTGTTCGTAAAGACTCTCGATGGATCCTACGAACATTGATGCAGGTATATAAAGTAATATATTCATAAGGCAATACATACGTTTGTTTTTGCAGTACAAAATTACGTAGCTCCGTAGAGTAAAAATGCACAGCACCCACACGAATTCTACATTCTACAGTCTCAGATTTTACACCTCGTAAAAAAGGGCAAGTAAAAACTACAAAGTATGTCTCATTCGTGTTATTGTTCAGTGTGCATTTATAAGGTTTGCGAAAAGAATTCAACATTTTTGGCATTTGCAAATGGACCAACAGAATTTCGCAAGTTGACTCTGACCTCATCTTGTAGATGATTTTAATGTGAAACAACATGGATTAGTCAGCTCGAGAAAAAATTCGATGAAAGGTCGCCTAATTATTGACCGTATGAAACAGGGAAGTGTACACCAAACAATAATGCAGAACAGGTAACCCCATGGTGTTGCTCTTAGAAGAGAGCACAATGATTTCGTAAGGTGGATCAGTTAGTGGAATGTCCAAGTTTCCATTTAAGGATTATTCAACTTGAAAGTAATTCTGTGTAGCCCTGTTAAATTTTGTAGCTTGAGGACTCGAAGAGCAAAAGTCGCTGACTACATCCCTTCTCATTTATTAGTATCACATTTCATCAACCTGTGATTGTTTAGTAAGCAAACCTTTGGGCCCACTCGCTCCTACATACTAAACAGTAATTCTTATTAGTAAGCAAAACTTTGGTCAAGGGATAATGATTAATTTGGTCAGATTCGGCGAACTGAAGTTACTACAGTATTTGTTAATCTCGAAGAGTTTTGAGATTGTTTAACCCGGAATTTCATTAGAAAACGGGTGACTAATTTATGATGATTACCTGTTTTGTCCCACATCCTTTTAAGGGAAGCTCTAAAGTTGCAGAAACATCACCGGTTCCTTGAGTGTAGCAGGCACTGGTGCGGTCAAAGTCCGAATAAGCGATTCCGTAAAACGGCTCCTTAAACTTAAGCTGGACATGCATCGACCCTGCCGCACAATTTAGGACTGCGGATGTGCGATTTAAACTGATTTGTGGCTTGAGGGTGTCTAATTCGGTAACTTTTCCATCCAAGGTCGCTGTCTGTGGGAGTCCATTTCCATATTCGACATCGATTGCTTGGAGGGCATAGTTCGATTGAGAAGTGACAAGATCGACGCCTAGCAAAAACGCTAGGGCAGAAACAATCTGCCACCTGAAATACCAAATTCAGTATAAATTAATCATTGTCTTCGATATGATATTTGTCATGTCACTAAATACAGCTCGTAGTAAACATCAACTGCAAGCAACAACACGAATGCATCTTGCGTACACTCTATTTTAAACTCTGATCGAAGGAATCTTATTTTATAATCTAAATAGATAGTAGATGCATAACCCAAATAGCTTTAAGATAAAACCAGAATGTAATACCTAAACACTAAACACACATACATATATGCCATATCATCCATTTAAAAACGAATTAAGTCATATGTTTGTACTTCACATGAGGTCATATTTACTTTCATATTTTTCGAGTAAGAAAATAGAACTTCAGATGAATGGATGAAAACAGGTGCATATTTTGCGATCTCATTATTCCAAAACCTTGTGGAGTGTGTTCCCATTGTCCACTCACTTGAAGATAAATTGTTAAGAGTATTCACGAACGCATCAATAAGACGGGTGGGTGGTAAGGCTGAAAGACCTTGCAGCACCTGATTTGATGGACTGACTGTGTGATAACGTATAATACTAATCCTTCAAAAATTTACTATTAAACTACCCCGCAACCTCTTGAAGAGACCTGTGTGCGAATAATAAGCAATGTCATTCCATTCTGATGTTGAAAGTGAAGGCTTCTCCCTGCCACAAATGCAGGTGGAGTCTTAA
>JAQGAB010001238.1:0-17821 GCA_034696565.1 Isotomurus graminis
TCTTACCTAAGCAGCACAATCGAGGCCTTAAATGCGCCGCTTCCTTTTGAAAATTTCACGGCTTTTGAGGATATCGCTTGTCCCTTTGAAATCAATTTTACCGAAAATTCCTCCGCGGCGGAAATTAGTGAATGGTGGGAGTCAATGAAATTTGATTATCATCGTGGAAATGAACCCGTTGATCCTGAACGTGAACGTTTTTATATTAAGTACGACGAGTTCCATTCACAGCCAAAGAAACCCTTGTGCTTTTCTCTACTTTCAGCTAATGCAAAAGTCATGGAAATGGAAGTATTCTTGGAGTCGCCTTTCTTTGAAGAAGTAAGACAGTGGTTCGCTCTGTGGCTTGAGTTTAACATGTACACATCTAAGGCTAACGTACAGGTTTGTGGTGAAACTTGTTATTATTTTGTATTATAAATCTGAGTTTAATTGTTTAATTATGAATCTTTTGCTTACAAGCAGAATTACAAACTTGGCAAAAGTGAATTGAAGAATCTCCACATCTTCACTCGCCTGAGCCATTTTCAACATCGGCGTGTTCCGCGGAAGTCTATCTTTGGAAACAGTTACTCACACAAAGACAGTTTGATTGAAGAAGAGGTCGTGCAGTGCGGAAAGACGGCTTGGGTTGAACGACGGCAGGATTTGAAAACTGCGGCTTTCTATTTACGTAGGAAATATCCTTGGATAACGTTTCAGGTGTCCAATGAAGAAATTCTTATGAAACCCGTTCAATGGAAGTTTTCAGGAAAAGGTACTGAACCATTGATAGACACTCTGAATCGTTTGGTGGAAGCTGGAATTTACAATCTCCTTAGAGAAGTAACATCAGCTGCAAGTAGTCCAGCCAGACTTAACGCTACACAATACTACACATGAAATTCAAAGCAAACTAATTAAGTTAAACCGATGGGCTCCTGTGGACATTAATGGGAACATTCAGACACTTTTTATTATATTTCTGTCAATTATTATATTCCCAATCATAAGTTTCTTTGTTGAGGTTCGTATTATTCGTAAAGCATGGTATAACTTTAAGCGTTTAAATCTCTTACGATGTCAACGGTTACTTTCCGTGAATACTCGTGTCCAGTTAATATTATAAGATGGATTGAACTAAGTGAGAAAGTCATGGACATTTCCTTTGAAAACAAATGCAGCCTGCAATCTTTCTAACTGATTGATTAAATTATTTAAACTTTTTAAGTCACTAAGGGGTATATAAAAGCTGCAGGAATACAATTACAAAATAAGTTATTAAAATGTTGACAGTTTAACAAGGGATTTATTGTTACACTCTTCTCAGCTAGTTAGTTACGCCTAGAATAAATAAACAGTAACAATGAAGGGATATTTACTTGGGATGTTTGGTGTATATTTTAATAAACCTATATACACAGAATCAGTTTAGTAGTTCTGAAATCCAAGAGATTATAATTTAAAGCAAATGATAGAAGGATTAATTATGAGACAATTTAGGGTTGCGACAGGTGATGGGCTTGGTATTTCAATACTAACTCGTGTGCACAATTATTTATACCAGTTCTCTTATACTTATACTATTTTTGTCGTTATACATATATTGTAATATGAGATATTTCATGAATGACAATCTTGTCGTAGCTCTTTTTGGTTAAACTGAACTTGTGTCTCCGGACTCCTGATCTGTATGATTTTGTTGAAAGATTAATGGCTTTGCTTTCTTCTCTGGATCTTTCTCTTCTAGTTTTACCTACGATGCAGTTTTGGTAGGATGTTTGGTAAAATAGAATTGTCTAGAAGCTACTTAGCTTATTAGAAATTAATCATGATGTGTAGATGCGTAGTTATTCTTCTTTAACTACAGATGGAGTTGTGAGTTAATCTTAATCAATCGTCAACCTTCACTCATTGCATATTGTAGTTTAATGAAGGCATTGACCAGTTAAATGTAATGCACTACTGCTCTCCATTTTGATTTCAATACAGGCTGATTCTTGCACTGTCAATCAAAAGATCGTATGCTTAATTACACGCCTGCAGCAATAAAGGGTTGTCTGTACATTAGTTCTGATACAATCTGTAGAGCGTGGAGTAAATAATTCTACTTTGTATGGTGAATTGGTTTAACAGAACTTTAGTCCATAGTTCTTGATATCTGACGGGTCACTACCACCAACTTTCATGGCCAACAGATATTTCAACTGAAGACAATAAAGGAGAAATACATTTGATACTTTCTACTAAGAAACATCTACGGCAGTTCAACTCGACCAAAACTAATGTGGTGACTCATTAAGTTGGTACAACAACTAAGCCCAACTCACGTTTCTATAAATTCTGAGTAAATAGTCGTGTATAAAATAGATTTGGTTTTTCAACGATTAACAACGCATTATTATTATCTGTTCGTTTGGAGTTCAGAATGTATTTCACTTTTAAATACAAAGTAAGTAACGTTATTATATAACGCTCTGAAAAACGCACTTGACTTATTCCCGAGGGGCTTCTGTATCAAAATAGTTCTGTAAACAACAATACAAGTACTACAGTTTATTCTGTACTGCTGCAGGCGTGTCATGAATCACACACTCTTTTGAAGAACAGATAAGGAGGAAAGCCAGCAATTTCAATGACTTCACACATACAAATCATGTTTGTGTTTAATTCCCACGACTTCCCAGAAACAATAGAATGCTAATTGCTGAGGCGTAATTAAAGGGGTGGAAGGAAGACGACTCACGTGGGAATTAAATGGCAGGGGCAGACCTGGTTAAATATTAATTACTACAGCGTATGCAATGTTCTGATGGATATAGTTCGTCGGTTATGGTTAATTAGAGCACACTTCATTGCATTCTTACTTATGTTGCTACCAAGGAACTTAACACTGCACGATTACTTAACACTTTTAGTTAAAAATGCATACACGCAGCTCTGCATGTTTTCCTGTAATCCTGGAAGAGGAAAAGGTCTGGAGGGATTGTAAAACAAGCTTAAAAATGTCTACACAGGGTTTCCTGGTTTCTGTCTATTTAAGGAGGGTATGATTGAAGTTAATTAACTCCTTCCGGACATTTAGACACTCCACGAATATTCCAGCAGCTCTTCAGATGTTAAGGTCAGTAGTGGTGATGTGTATAACCGTAGCTCTAATGGGGATAAGTGAAGGAGTTCAAATAGAATCATGTCACAAGAAGGGAACCACGTGTTCCTCATTCAAAGGACGATTCCTTTTGCTTCCTGGAGAGTTGTCCACAAAGAGGTGGGCGAGTTGTCCAGGATCGGATAAACTCATGTTGGACTGCGAATCTCGGGGTAAGTTGAGAATCCCTTAATCTCCTGTGGCACGTTCTTTAATAAGTTTCTGTGTAGACAAGAAGGACTGCGTCACAACGGGCTGCAAGACGAAGGCTTCAGTAAAGAACGGCGATTGGTGTCGGCCGTTTCTCACGAAGGGTTCGAATCCTGAATACGCGCACAGTTTAAATGTTTTTCAAGAGAGTTGCGCTGGAAAGAATGAGGAACGCGCTGTGTGCTGCCAACAAGATTCTACAGAATGTAAGAGGTCACTGTAAGGTATTTAAAGGTCACGCAGTTGGTTAATACAGAGTGGGTGTGGTTTACAGCGGTCCTGTTGGGCGGCTACGGCGCGGAGCCACACGAGTTTCCTCATCAGGTGTTCATCATCTCGAAGCGGAATAATCCGAAACTTCTTACCAACTTTACAATGAACTCGTGTGGAGGGACAATCTACAACGGAAAGTGGATAATTACTGCAGCGTGAGTTGGAAGAGTGACTGGAGGTCACAGCGTTAAGGAAGGTCATAATTTTAGTCTATTGCAGTCACTGCGTTGTAAACTTTCAACGGAACCTGAAAAACCAAAATCCAAAGTCTACAAAGCCGTTGATGTTCGCAACAGAAATGCCTGCGAATCAGTTGGAAGTTGTCGTTGGTTCGAATATTCCAGGAACGGCTCCGGCTTCCCAGCGCTTCCAAGTGAGGACCGTTGTTGTCCACGGGAATTATACAGCGCTTCTGAAGAATCAGGAGTTGAGGATCAAACGGGGAGAAGATCCAGATGTCCATTTGAATGACATTGCAGTATTGGAAATGCAGAAGGAGATTCGGTTTAAGAAGGACACGATGCCAATTAAAATCGCATCTCGGGGCTTTCGGCCTGAAAGTAAGACGCGCGTAGATTAAGTGCGGAGTGGGTGTGGACTTAAAAAGGGCGGGTTTTGTGGGTCGCAGGGTTTTCGGATGAGCTGCTTATCATCGGATGGGGACAAACGGACAACCTGGGCACTTCAGAGTACCTCAAGAAAGTAAACGTGGGGATTGGGAATGGGAAGTGTTCGACGAGGTACGCAGGATTCGACGCTACGCAGCACTTGTGCATCGGGTCGAACGGACTTTATGGACAGAGTAAGTGGAAGAGTCACTGGAATTGTGGAAGTCAGACATACTGAAGTGGTTTGCATTGCAGTTGCTGGAGACTCCGGAGGACCTGCGATCTGTAGGGACGCATACGGCGAAGCGGTTTTATGTGGGGTCGCTTCAGTCAGAGTGAAAGATAAACAGTGCAACGCGAGACTCGGTGACCGCGCCTGCGCTGCCAACGTCTACACGGACGTCTCTGTCTTCAGAAATTGGATTAACAAGAAGACTAGAAATCAGAACACACGAATTACGACGTTCATGAAGAAGCCGCTGTATGGAATCGCCATTAAGACCGTTGAATCGCAGGTGAAGGTCAGAAGTTCAGGTAGAAAGACATGCGGAGGAACTCTTGTGAGTCTTGACACGGTCGTCACTGCGGCCCATTGCGCGTTGGAGGCAACAGGGAAGGCGAGGACGGGACTGAGCGTTTTGTTTAATGGAAGGAAATACGAATGGAAGAGCAAAAAGTTGATGTCGCTGTCGGGAAAGACGCAGTTGGACCGAAAGAACGAGCGATTTCGCAGGAAGTTCGACAAGTCCAATGGCTACGGGGTAATTGAGGACCCGTACTTTGAATCTGACGTCGCCGTGATTAAGTTAAGGTCAAAGGTTGCTGGCGCGAGACCTGTGAACATGACTTCTAAGCGTCTCACTGAGGCTACAGGTACGCAGCGTTGGTTGTCTTTCGATTAAGAAAAGGTGTTAAGGTTGGATTTGGTATTCCAGGGAACGTTTACGAAGTGTCGTGGATGAGGAACTCGACTGAATTAAGGAAGTTTCCAGTGAACGTTGTAAAGAAGGATAACTGCGAACTGCGGTACAATCGGATCTCCCAGAACGCTTCCAACTTCAAATTGTCCAACACTGACGTGTGTATGGTGGAGAAGTACTCCGGAGGGTCGTCGTGTGACCGCGAAGTGGGCGGCGGAGTGTTCTGCGGGGACAAACTCTGCGGAGTTCAAGTCTTCCGGATGTGCGACTTCTCAGCCCCCAGAATCATCACCGACATCTCCTACCTCGTCCAGATGATCCAGAAATTCATTAAATCCTAGAAGAAGAAACGCGAGGGTATTTACCGAAGAATAAGTTAATAATTTTGGTTATTTTATAAGCCGATATAATTAAATCTTTACTGAGAAATTTGCGGCAGGCAGTAAAGAGTTAATGTTCACCTTGCCTAGTTACCAATGCGAACAGCTTGGCAGTTATCCTAGTTCTTTTGCACACTCGTGTCAGATCACTTCCATGATGTCGCTGGAAGAAACTTTTCCAGTGAGACCATTTTCTGAAAAGGGTTGTAGATCCCTTAAGCAATCAGCCCTTCCCATGTCAAAGTCCACCTATGAAAGAGTAGATTATGTGCAATTAGTACTAAAGAGATAAGAAGAAGCCCGAGGAGTTCGTAGAGAACTCAATGAACTGCACACGTACCTCATGGGAAGTCGCGACAGCCGGCATTTTTGTATCCCAATCGTTATCTAATCAAGATAAGTTCTTTGATAAATTCAATGGTTTTTGGAGGAGACCTTCAACCTCGTTGAATGAGATTTGCGAATCACCCACTGAATTTGAGAATAGCTGAGCAGAAGGGGACATATCAGTCATCAGTAAGTTTTGATGACAACGCGCAACGCTCCAGTTCTATTTCATGTGGTAGTTTCGGCGATTTAATCTATGACGCTTTGCGTAGCAATGTTTTTAATTGGAACAACTTTTGGCCCGACGACGGTGTTCAGTAAAGATTCTATTTCCCGGTCAATTGAGCCTCTACAAGTCTCGACCGTTCATTAACTTTGTTTCCTTAGCATAGAATGACTTACTACGTTTCTCATTTGGCATCTGATTCTTGTTTGTAGCTGACAAAGACTGGCTTGGATTGTCTTTCATTCCTTCATGTCTCGTGACCATCACCGAACACTTACAAAATTGAATACTCTGGGACTTTCTGATGTATTCTAATATCAATTTCCATGATTGTCCAGTAGTAGAGGACTCAATACTGACCACTGAAGACTCTGTACTCCATGAAGAAGTAGTTCTTCGGATTGGTTGCGTCAAACTGATGTGATACGACTTTCTTTTTCTCTTAACTGAGGGTGGCTTATCTTAAATGCCATTAATTTTATGACCCTTTGATTTCTGACTAGGCACTTTGATTCTTTCCAATTCCACTCTGCATTCCTTATGTATAACAATTCGTGGAGAGTCTGGAACTACCCATCGGAGGTTATTTCATATTGTTGTGTAGTAAAATTAATGACATACAATTGAAATACAGAATATTTTTTCTACAAATCAAAGTGTACCGGGGATATTATAAGGCTACAAAATTCCGATTTTCTAATTTTTTGCCCAGGTAACTGGTGCATATACGAGGAAATGTGATGTCACGCATTCCGTCTGTTCGTCTGGATGATCCCAATTTATCTCACGACCCATCTGACCGATTGTCACCAAATTTTATGCGGATGTTGAATAAGCGAGTCGGACCTTCCGCTCACAATTTTGTGTCAATCAGAGTATTAGGTGACCCGTGGGGGTCACACAAATGGGCCAAAGCAGCAAAAGCTTACGACAGCAGAGACCAAACTAAGCATGACTCCTCTCCAATTTTTTCACAGTCGCAAGCAATAGTAATATTAAGCAACTTTGGTTTTTGTATAGAAGTTCGAAATCGTTGCAGCAGAGTGCTTAACTGGGGCTTCAAGGTACAAAAATTGGCGTCGCTAATGACAGCCTTGGCATATGTATGCTTATTTGTGTGTATGAGGTCTTCAGTTACCTGGGCTTAAAGAGGCTGCTTGGTGTAGGTTTTTTCTATTGCGAGTTGTCTTTGTACTTACAAGTAGGGATTCATCATCATGTAAAAATGTACAACTGATATTTTAGTTGTGTGGAAGTGTAAACATAGAACTGATGTGTAATTTCGTCTAATAATGTCTTATAAAATGCAAATAACACACTCTACCATAAACACTGAATAATTAGTTTATCGTTGTGGCCCACTGTTTCATTTACAGTGTAGTAGCTGGAATTCTCCTGCGATCTTCATAAACAGAGCTAAACCTAGTTTATTTATTCATAATCATTGGTAAAATATCAGTTTTCAAAACGCTTGCGCAACATCTCTACACGATTTGGTTACAATCGGTGTGGTGGGTCTTGAGATAAATCGCTATCAGTCAGACAGACGGGTAGCGTGACATCACGATTCCTCGTATATGCATCAGTTACCTGGGCAAAAACCATTCAAGTTGTAACAATTTAAGAGTACAAGCTGGTGCCGTCTTCGTATAGGTGTGAACTTCCTGACATATCATTATAGATATGCCTGGTTTACTAACTGTATAATACTCAATGATTACGATGGAAGAAATATCCTACCGTGCGTTGTACAAGTAGAGAACCTGGAAGTGAATTATGCTTGAAAAAAACGACGACGATTTAAACGACTTTAACTTTACTTAGATTTGTTCAGAAATGATTGGATAAATGAATCTAGAAACATTGTAGCGTGTAATCTAATTGAAAATAAAAGATGAGTCCATCATACGCGTCTTCTTATAGCTGTCCTATCTCGTATTCAGTACTATTTAAACAGTTTCATACATCATAGGTTGACTTACCCATTAATAAGGCGTTAATGAAATAGTAATTAATAGATTCCAACTTTTCTGACCATTAAATGTAAACAAATTGATTTAGTTTGTGATCATCGTGAGGTATTTGGTGTTGATGTGGAGATAAGATGCGAGTAAATCGGGCAGGCTTGACAGGGTTTTGTTGAATATAAAAATATGTCACGGTTATATTGGGCTTTACAATGAGTTACAAATTGTGACTTTCAAACGGACAGAGTTTTAGACACAAAGAATTCAGGGAAACAAAACAGACTTACTCTACAGAAGTCCAAAGTAGTGTAGGATTGGTAGAGCGTGGCGCGGAGACTGATGTGGACACTTATATAGTTTCACTTTTATTTATACATCCGCCTGATTTTAGATTCTTCTGGATTAATAACTTTATAATATTGGAATTCAATGGCAGTTCAGTGTCTCATGAAATTCAGTGAGCAAACTGTTGTGAATTAAGTTAAGCCAGCTTAAACGCAGGAAACTTGAAGTTTGAAGGTTTGGTTAAAAACTTATACTCTGAACTCTGAATGGCCGATAAGAATGGAACCTGGTTAATTAAAAGTGGATAATGTTCCAAATAAATTACTCTTATGAATTCGTTCTGAAGTGAAGGAGAACTTTTAATGGAGAAGTAAAACAGTTTATTATCTCCAGAGACGTTGGACATATCGAAACATGTTCTACGAGTCTCTTAATAAGTGGGTACAATTTAAATGTTTGTTAAGTTCATGACTTAAACACATGAGTCACCAGTGAAGGAACCACACTGTCAAAAATATCCCTGCACTCCCCAAATTCAACCTAGGATTAAAATACTTTGCCACCATTTTAAAAGATTCAACATTAAACTGGATACAGAGTGAGTTAATCCAACAGCAGAATATTCCAAATCGTGTAAATGCAAGGCGAAGCGATAATTTCAAATGAGGATTTTTGCATGTCATTCTTTGTCCACATTGCTTCTCAGAACAATCTTATTTAACACCATTTTAAGATGAATATTTAATTAGTATTCCTCTATTTGGATTTCCTAGTTGTACTAAATAACGTTCACGTCTGTGGAGAATTATTACATTTACGGATGAATCCTTAAATGTGAGGCAGCGTGAGACGCAAATGTCCTTTATTTATAGACAGTGGATAGCAACAGTGCTTAAGTGAGTGAAGCATTTGTTTAAATAGAATGATATGCCTTGTTTAATACGAATGATGAGTGTGTGACAGGAATTAGTTCACAGCTTCTTATTTAAGTGAGAGATTCCGAAACCACTGAAGCTAAACATGGCTTGTCTCCTTTCTGGATCAGCAAACAATAATATAAACATTCTATTGTTGCATTTTTCCTTTCTGCTCCATCCGTACATGACTTTTGCATTTGAGTAGCTTTCCACGTGTGAAGATGCGTTCCAGGACGAGGAAGAC
Organism: Isotomurus graminis; assembly: GCA_034696565.1. Lineage (NCBI taxonomy): Eukaryota > Metazoa > Arthropoda > Collembola > Entomobryomorpha > Isotomidae > Isotomurus > Isotomurus graminis. Next base: position 9,485 of record JAQGAB010001238.1, read on the forward strand.
TTGAATGGACAATAGAACAAGCTTTGCCATGTCGTTCCTTGTGTGGATGAGTTACTCTGGAGTTCCATGGATTATAAAGGAGAGCGATGAGGTCGGTGGTGACTATGGGTGTACTCTTGGCTGTGGGTTTGGTTGGGACAGCGGTGGGGACAATTGTGGGGCTCAATGGCACGTGCAACCCGGTGGGATCAACTTGCTCTACGTTTAATGGACTGGTTGATCGGGAGGCTGGGAAGTTGACTACGAATAAGTTCGCGAGTTGTCCTGGAGCTGAGGGAGTCATGCTGGAATGCTTGGCTTGGGGTAAGTTGAGAATACTTTAATATTCACACAGGTGTTTAATGCTTCGTTAATCTGTAGACAAGAAGGGCTGCATCGCTACGGAATGCATGAGGAAGTCTGCAGTTAAAAGTAACGCGCAGTGTCAGTCGATAACCGAGAAGGACTCCAGTCCGGATTCCAGCCACAGCGTTAATGTCTTCCAGGAGAGTTGTGCTTTGAAGAGTGAAGAGCGAGTTGTGTGCTGCCTACCGGACTCTGTGGAATGTACTAAGTCACTGGAAATGGTTTCTAAAGGTCAGAGGTTTGTAACAGTGGTGGGTGTGGTTTACAGCGATCCTATTAGTCGGCTATGGCGCAGAGCCACACGAGTTCCCTCATCAGGTCCTCCTCATTCGAAAACTAAAGGACCGAGAGTCTCCTGGAGACTTTGGCATCGGTCTGTGCGGAGGAACCATTTACAATGAAAAGTGGATCGTCACTGCAGCGTAAGTTGGAAGAGTCACTGGAGGACACATCGTTAATGAAGGTCTTAACTCTTTTGTAGTCACTGCGTTGTGGACAAACAACTCCACCCGACTTACCGGAATCCAAAGTCTAAAAAGCCGTTGATGTTCGCTACTGAAATGGAAGCGAATCAGGTGGAAATTGTCGTTGGATCGAACATTCCAGGAACCGCTCCGGCGTCACATCGCTACCAAGTAAAGCGCGTCATTGTCCACGAGGACAACGCGGCCCTTAAGAAGAACCAGGACGCGCGGATTGGACAGAATGAAGATCCAGACATCAGTGTGAATGACTTGGCCCTGGTGGAACTGGACAAGGCGATTCAGTTTAACGCGGACACTTTGGCCCTTAAAATCGCTCCTCCCAACTTCCGTCCGAAACGTAAGGCGATCAGGTTAAGCGGTAAACTTTAGTGGACACTGAAGGGACTGTTTGTGGGGCGCAGGGTATTAGGATAAGTTGATTATCATCGGATGGGGAAACACGGAGAGACTGGAGACGACAGCGTTCCTCCAGAAGGGAAACTTGGCGATTCAGGACGACGGGAAGTGTTCTTGAGTGAAGGACTACGCGGGATTCGAACCTGCGCAGCACTTGTGCGTCGGAGAATACGTCGACGGGGTTCAGGGAAAGAGTCAGTTGAATGTGGAAAGGTCACTGGAGGTCTGGAACTGTAGGATATTTGTGTTATTGCAGTTGCTGGAGATGGAGACTCTGGAGGACCTGCGATCTGTAGGGACGCTGAGGGGGAGGCAGTCTTGTGTGGGGTCACTTCATACGGCGGGAATGACACGGCGTGCATCGAGACTCGCAGTGAAGAGACCTGCCCTACAAGTGTCTTTACGGACGTGTCATTCTTTAGGAATTGGATTATCGGAACAGCCGGAAAGCAGGACACAGGAGAGACGCGGTTCATGAAGACGCCGTTGTATGGAATCCCCTGTGGAAATGAGTTGTTGTCGCAGGTGAAGGTCAAGAGTTCATATGGAAATACTTGCGGCGGAACTCTCGTGGTTCCTGACACTCTGGTCACCGCTGCACACTGTGTAGTTCATGGGAATGGGGACATGAAGTCAGAACTCCGCGTGGTGTTCCATGAAACGGAGTACGAGTTGATGCAGTCCGCGGTGTGGACGCTTTCAGGGAAGGAAGAGTTGGAAGTGATGAACCCGGAGTTCATGAGGAAATGGGATAACAGGGCGCGTATTTTGTCCACCTTCCCGACAGTTGAGGACCCGTATTTCCAAACTGACGTCGCTGTGGTTAAGTTAAAGTGGACTGTGCTAGGCGCGGTACCTGCGCTCATGTCTTGGGAACGGCTAACGGAAACGAATTGTACGTGACCATTTATTAGCCCAGTCAATTTGGGCTTATAGGATCACGTGAGTTGTCTTGCCATCCGTAGCCTATTTTCAACTTTGAAGTTAAATATCTCTCAAACCGTTTAATAGAACAAACCACAATTTTAACATGTTTTCATCAAAAGCGATTCTGATTGCGTATGCAAAATGTCGTGACTTTTCAATGCTTAATTCGCACACAATGAGTGCTTAAGTGCCAAAGAAATTTCCAAAATTATCGAGAGCAGGGCCCGAACGGGGCTTGGCTCCTCTCCAATACTTTCATGGTCGAAAGATATCACTATTTTAAGCTACTTTTGTATTCGTGTCGAAGGTCGAAATCGATGCAGCAGAGTGCTTAAGGGGGGGTTCAAAGTGGAAAAATTTCCGTCGCTATCGACAGCAGAGGCCAAACGGGGCTTGGCTCCTCTCCACAACTTTCACAATCACAAGATATTAGTATTTACAGAAATATCGGTTTTCGTATAGAAGTTCGAAATCGTTGCAGCAGAGTGCTTAAATGGGGGTTTAATGTAAAAAAATTATGTTGCTATAGAATACACGATTTTCCAAATTCTAAAAAGCCTACCACATTAAGTGCTAGAGGCACTTAATTCAGGAATTATTTAACTCTGAGAATTATTTGTACCGTAAACACTCTCCAATTGCAAAATTGACTGGGCTAAAGGAGGCTGCTTGGGTAGGTTTAGTTAATAATATAACATAGTTGTGGACAAAATCAATTTTTCTAAACGATAGCTTAGGTGAGCTAATTATGTTTGGGTGGTTGGGTTCCAGGGAACGTTTACGAGGCGTCGTGGATGCGAAACGAAACGGAAGGATTGAGAAAGTTTCCAGTGAATATTTTGGGGAAGGAGAACTGCGAAGGTCGGTTCAGTCGAATCTACCCGACCCCTGCTAAGTATGAGTTGTCTCCCACTGACGTGTGTATGGTGGAGAAGTACTCCGGAGGGTCGTCGTGTGACCGCGAAGTGGGCGGCGGAGTGTTCTGCGGGGACAAACTGTGTGGAGTCCAAGTCTTCCGGATGTGCGACTACTCAGCCCCCAGGATCATCACCGACATCGCACATCTCGTCACTTCCATTCAAACACTCATTAAGTCGGAGTGGAGAACTGATAATGAAGGCGAAGGATGGACATCTGAGTGAGCCCAGTGCGAAAAGTGTATTTGGAATATTTCGTTTATAATGCTGAATTGCTTGTCTTGGGGTAAGTTGAGAATCCCTTGTTATTCACACAGCTGTTTAATACGTCGTGGTCGTTGATCTTTAGACAAGAAGGAATGAATGATGAAGTCCTTAGTTAAGAACAACGCACAGTATCGGTCGATAACCGCTAAAGATTCCAGTCCACATTCCAGCCACATCGTCAACGTCTTCCAGAAGAGTTGCGCCTTAAAGAGTGATGAACAAATTTTGTGCAGCTAACCGGCCTCTATGGAATGTAAGAAGTAACTGGAAAGGGTTCCTATAGGTCAGAGGTTTGTAACTGAGTGGTGGCTGTGGTTTATAGCGATCCTACTGGCGGGCTACGGTGCAGATCCCAACGAAATCACCCATGAAGTGCTCCTCCATCTAAAGATAAATGACGGAGAGACTCGGAAACTTTAGCATCGGTCTGTGCGGAGGAACCATTTGCAACGAAAGGTGGATCCTCACAGCTGCGTATATTAGAAGAGTCACTGGAGGTTACATCCCTAATGCACGTTTGCCTAATGCAGTCACTGAGTTGTTAACTGACAACCCCCACTCAGCACAATACTTATATTAGTACTAGCCTGAACAGTCCAGAGTTATTCCTATCCCTAAAATTAAAAAACCAAAGTCGCCAAATGAACAACGATCCAGTTCTTTACAACCTATCCTGCTAAATCTGTTTGAAAAATGCATCCTACCTCAATTTTTTGCACCATTTCGAAACCAACGGCTTACTCTGTGATGAGCAATTTCGGTTTCGTAAAAATCACTCGACTCAAAATGCTTTAATTGGTATTACTGATTTCCCTAATGAATCGTTAGACCGAAATTTTGTAAGTTTTATGATAGTATTAGATTTTAAAGAAAGCTATTTATAAGGTTGACCTTGAAGTTTCATGCCGCAAGTTTAGATGGAATAACGTTGATCCATCACTAATATACGCTTTACTTTGCAATTAGTCGCAGAAGGTTTGTCTCAAGTGTTCGGGTGCATCATCTGAATCCTGTGCAAAAAGTTTAATTCTAGGAGTTCCACAAGGTGCTTGTTCCTCCTGCATACTATTCTGTATCTTGGTTAGCGATCTTGCTATGCAACTCAAACACTGCACATCTATTTTATTTGCGGATGATAGTACCTTCGAACTGAAAAATAAAAATAGAACGTGTTGATGCTACAATTAATCTGGTAAGCATTTCAAATTGGCTGAAACGTATAAGACAGCAAATGAACAACGACAAGGTTATGATTGTAGCTCGGCCTGTTACTCTAGAGAGGCTCACTGAGACGTTCAATAAAAATGGATGGAGTTTAGTTAATTCTGTACAATACTGGGGTGCTATATTAAAAATACATTAAGCTGGGGCGATCACATAAGCTCTATTAGTATAATATTTCACCCATCTTCATAATTTGAGTGTTTGGAAGAACTCACCAAGGTTTCCATTTGCAATGGAGAAGAAGGGCTATAGAAGTTTTGTGTTGTGATAATTTGTGTAATTTGGCCTTAAATATTAAGTATTTATAGCGGTATGTGTGAATATTATATATTTAAATTGCTTTTAGTTAAAGTTACTATGTATGTCTACTCATTTTAATAGGTTACGTCAACAGATATTTCTATTTGCTAACATCAGATCGTTACGAATAAACGAAAGACATAAGATAAACGCAAAAAGAGAAACCAAATCTATGCTAAGCAGTCATTGGAGCCCAGTCAATCTTCAAACTCAGAACTTCATCTGGAGAACGCAGAATTGTAAATAGCTTAGTTCAAGGGAGTTTTTCTTTAAACGTTGATCCCCGTGTGGTTCCCTTGTTATTTATCAGCTTCCAAAATTGTGTCAATCATGCATTAGCAAACGGTTCTTAAGTCATCTCAATATAACAGAAAATCCAATTTTAAATTACATGTCGTATTTAAGGATTTTCCTCTAAGGATACAACGGTATCCTCAAAGGATACAACGGTATCGTCAAAGGATACAACGGTATCCTCAAAGGATATAACGGTTTCCTCAAAGGATACAACGGTATCCTCAGAGGATACAACGGTATCCTCAAAGGATACAACGGCATCCTCAAAGGATACAACGGTATCCTCAGAGGATACAACGGTATCCTCAATGGGTACAACGGTATCCTCAATGGATACAATGGTATCCTCAAGGGATACAACGGTATCCTCAAAGGATAGTTCAGAATAAATCAGGATCAGAATGTTTATCGGTCTCTAACATTTGTTATACTATCGATCTGTTTCTCGTTAGTGTTTAACATCTAAATGGAATGAAAGCCTGTCGGTTTCCAGTTTGTCGTTAATGCCTTCTGATAACTTAAAAGTATTTGTATGAAGTCATCAAGGTTTCCATTTATAATGGAGTAATGGGGCTCTTGATATTTTGTGTTAGGGTAATTTGTGTGGTTTGTCTGTACGTATTGAACGTTTTTAGCGGCATTGTAAAGAGTATATGTTAATTTCTTTAGTACAAAAGTTACTATGCTGATATTCATTTATTAGAATTACAGAAAACTATTTCCTAATATTAAATCGTTGGCCAGTATACAAAGGACATTTAATAAACGCCCAATGAAGACCTAAAAGAAGAACCTCTAAACAGAGCCAGTAGTTTTAGCGTCAGCACAATAAAACCCCAAACAAACAAATGAAACACTTCATGCATTTTTACCCAAATAAATTTTCAAATTTAGACTGTAACTGCACAACGACATTGTACTACATAATCATAGATCCAGATGAAAATAAATAGGTTGATATGCAGAAACACTGGTGTTCAAAAAGCATGAGGGATTCAATGCAAATACTACTCTATTGGAATTACATGGCCAAATCTTATTTCGATGAGTAGCTTAGATCCGAAGATTCCAGCTTAAAATTTTGCATATTTATTATTCTTTGCTTGTGGTTTCGAGACGTATTTTCAAGCCTTAATTATTTTAGCTGGCTATATTTTAGCATTCACGAAAATCGACAGTTTACCCTTTCCCAGCTAAAACATTGGCATTTGTTTAAAAGGACTCGCGTGCAAAATAAGGTGAGTAACCCGACCTACTTTACTGCTGGATTTTTCGTACTACACTCTGTTTTAAAATTATAGAACCTTTTTCAGGTTAAATTTGGTAGGCAGGTTACTGGAGGTTTCTAAGCGACCAGGGCAACTTCAGTAGAATTTAAATACCTACGTACGCCAGATCACCTGCCAACTTTCCGAGGGTTCTATCGTTTTGAAACGGCCTGTAACATGTAAGCATTTAAGCATACGCTTTTGTTTATTTATTATTCAGAGAACTTAAAACCCACTGGAGCTCTTTTAAATATTAACAGGTGAGTTGTTGCCACAGGTATCTTAAAGTCAGCTAATCTATAATTTAAAAGCAACCTGCTTTGAGAAAAACAACATTAACACGAAAAACAGTTGCTTCTTACAATAAGAACAGCGCAAACTTATCCAAAAGGCATTTTGTTTCCATGTTCCACGTCTCAATTTACTATTGGTCAGTTCTCATATTATCGTGATGCAGTCATAAGCTTGTGTCCAAGTCTGAACCAAATTCTCAGGCGTCAGTGGCACTGGTGCGAATTGTCCTAAGTATAATACTGTCTTGCTTTTTCGTTGCAATTTTGCGTCTGTTTCTTAGACTTAACCGAAAATCACTTCTTATAAACTTGTTTATCAAACAAAGACATGTCACTGATTCTTTTTTTTTGAATTCTAAAAACAACGTTGATTTTAAACATGAAAGCCGGAATGATCCTACCTGAAGTCAAGGAACGTCAACCTCTTTACACCACTTGCTTAGTTTGTCTTTTGTTGATTCTGGGAGTTGTCAGCAGCGATCCGTTACTTAATCCATCATTACTTACCCTCATCAGAGACGTCACGCCATGTCACATTCATTTAATTTACGACTCTTTCCTTAATTCCCAACAGTTCTCTCCTTCTGCGACTGATCCCCAAACCTCTCCGGCCTCCACTGTTTTTGTTCCGTCTGATTACTCATTACAATGGAATTATGGTTATTGTCGTTCTAAGTTCAACGTGCTTAAATCCAGAGGCCATGAGTGTATTTTGGTTGTAATGTATCTGTCCGAAGTAACCCACGTTGATGTTATGAAACGTCAACTTGGCTTCACTCTAGAATTTAATCCCAAATTCCTTGTGGTAGACAATAAAAACGATTCTATTGGCTTAATGGCCCACTATTACAGGACTCAATCCAGATACATTGTAGTGGTCGAACCTCCCAAATCTAAAGGAACTTTTGACATTAACTGGGACATTGCCTTCGCGTACTTTCACCCTATGGGGTTTAGGATTTGCGTGCCAACCAAAGAAGAATTACCATCCCAGAAGGAAAAACCATGTAGTCTTCACTCAGGTTTGTCACTTACCTTGTACAATAAACTAGGGAACCGTCCGATTTTTTTTCATATAAAAACATTCTCACTTCATGAAGAACAGGAATCCCTTCTGAACTTCAACGCTGAGCTTTCATCAAAACGAAACCCCTTTAAACTAACTTCCTTTCGCTTTTACTTGGTCTCCCTTCTTGTCCACATAGCCAACGCAACTTTAACCTGTCCTAACGACGTCGACACATGCCTCAAACTTAATTGGAAGAAATTCGTTGTCCAAAGGATTTATTACCCTGCGATTTATGGGGATACATATCAAATACGTAGCCCAATCAATCAATACAGTCAGGCCGTCACAGTTGATAATTCTGGATACAAATACCTGACCTGTTACAACTCTAAGAAGATGAGTTTCCGTTTCTACACCGCTCCAGTCAAGGGGGAAACGTGGTTGGGAATCATAATCTGTGTGCTGACACTTTGGATGGTTTCTATAAGTTATGCTCGATTGTGTCTTAAGCTGAGATCTTCGTATCTTTCATTGGGGTTATTTATCATTTCATTCCTTTTCGAACGAGACTATCCCCTTTCAAAAGCCCTGGAAAGGTCCGCGCCATTC
>JAQGAB010001239.1:0-17820 GCA_034696565.1 Isotomurus graminis
GCAATGGAACCAGCTGCGTCCGTATGTGGATTATATTTTCACCATCCACAAAGCTCTTACTTTGCTGTAGGCAAAATCCAAAAGGATCAGGTATGAAACTTCAGCTAACTGTTTCTTCACCCATTCAGAGAGATTGAAATTGAAAACTGTGATGATGTCATAGGTGAATGATTATTCGAGGAGGAAAAATACACCCGTTAATGAAGTTGAAAAGTGGCTTAACATGCAACTTGCTTACGAGAGAGACGATGACGATGAATTAAGTATTAAATCTGAAGCTTCAAATTGATATATATCGTAATATAAATCTTATTTTTACTATCGGGACCAATCTTTGTATCATGTGTAATTTTAAATATTTTAAAACATGACCCAATCTAATAATTTGAAAACTATTGTTGATTGATAGCCTGAAGAAGGGCATTGACTAAAGAGTTTAGTCAATAGAAGAAGGGTAGCAAATAAATATTCTTATCATGTTTTATCCTACAGTTGGCAGTATGGCCTTAATTATAATTGATGATTTTGTTGATTTCGGGAGTTCTCACCAAGTCCCAGTTGTACAGTGAAATAATATTGCATATATGTGCCAGAATGCCACTGGAATCACCTAACACGATTTTAGGTTTTATTTTAACAGTTTAGGACATCGACAGAAAGTAATGTTTTCCTGGACAACTCTTGCTTCACTATAAACTAGGTATATGTAACAGTTCATTAGAAGAAAAAGGATTACTTGCAGCTCCATGATGGAATAATCTTTGTAATAAATCGGACATCGAAATGGGTCCAATTCGTCCAGCCGCCAGACGACCTGTAACATCTACCGGAAACTCAAGAAATCCGCAGTCAACTCCTCCACGGTCATCAGGGAATACTACCCCAACTCTAGCCACTACCCCAAATGTTCGAGCTAGTGGTCGAGCGTTGCAAGCTGTCCACAATCTGCATAGACCAATTCCCACGTCTCGACCACATTCCAGACTGACATCTGCCTCTGCATCTCAACAGGCATCAAACAGACCTTCCCAGAGCAACTCTGCCACCAACTTTTTGGCCCTTGATGAAGTATCGAATACCGAACCGGTTAGAACAAACTTACCAATTGCAGCCGCAGGAACAGCGATAGTGTCAAGCATAATTGGTCCCCCAAATCCATTTCCAAGATCCACCTTACTGTCTGAAACTCGAGCAAGACTTATAAGACAAGTACAGCTAGCTCGGAGGAAAGCTCCAGCAGCTTCCTCCGTTGCTGAGAACTCCATGCGTAGGAATCGTCAGAGCTTGTCAACAATGCGGCGTCGAATAGCCCAAGCGGTTCACACTGATACCTCAACTGCTTCGATTGAAACTGCAGTGACTCCACCTCCAGCTACTCCCCCACCCCAAGGCTCGCTGGGTGAAACATCTCTTGTACTACCCGTAAGAACAAGACATGGCGGCCGCAGCTCCACACTTCGAAGTTATGTCCCTTTCTCTCGCGATCATTCGTCTTCATCCAGATCGAGGTCCCCAGGACAGACAAGTAATTCTACATCTAACCGCAGAGCCAACAGACTCCTTGTTAGGCCAAGAACAGGACCAAAGACTACCATATCGAATATGTCTAATATTAATCCAGTGAAAAGAATCATGAACAGCGAAAAGGTGTTTGCATGCATTCGTAGTTTACAAATGAAGTAATTTATATGCTGATCCTATTTCTTTTTTAATGACCAGAGCTTGACAAAATTATTTCGGTACTTCAACTGGAACGAACTGCTCCCATTAAGACTTGTAAGCAAAAAGTGGCTGGACACGATATCAATGGAACCCTCTACGGAACACAGACTTGGAGTTATCACCGTTCGAAAGGATTGGGAAGAGGCTTTGGATGTTTTTAACAATTCTCCTGTGATATGGACGAAGTTTAGGTTTCCATTGAACATGTTCATTGATTTAATGGATCCACTTCAGTTAGGATTCTGGAGTAAACATGGACCGTTTCTGAAATATCTGGAGATGCGAAACAACTCGTTAAGTCTCTCGGGGCTAATTGAGATTTTGTCCCATTGTCCTAAACTGGAACACTTGTTGATCGCTTGGAGTCCTCAAATGTATTCGTTTAACTCGGAGCTTGTGAAGAAGTATTATGGAATTAACATCTACACTGGAAACTTTGATAACATGCAGGAGCTTATTATTGAAAGGAGTAACTATTTGACTGACAATGCTTTGTCAAGTCTGACGAAATGGTGTGGGGGTTCACTAAGGTACCCTTGATTTAGTCTGGTCGATGGGCCTTTGGGACTGTTTGACATGTTTTTCTGATAATAATGCATGTAACACAGATCGCTGACACTCAGCTACCCTCCAGAGAAGTTTCAGGACCCTTTGACTCGACTGAAGCCTCGATGGACGCTCAAACCTTTGACGGAGTACTTTCAGCGATTTGGCTACACCAAAAATCTCAGATTTCTTGACTTCTCCTGGAGCAACTTCAGTTCTAAAGACTTGAAGACATTAGGGGCGACAGACTATATCACCTCCTTACGAGGAATTACTCTCAACCATTGCCAACTTGACGACGCATCTGTATCTCATTTTCTTGAAAAAGCCGGTCGAAATCTACAAGAACTGCGGGTCGAAGATGTTCCTATTACAGAAATGGCTTTCACCTCTTCGACTTCTCACAAGCCGATTTCATTAGCGAAGTTAGAATGTTTGGATATTTCAGGGCCAAGAGGTGACTACAAGAGTCTTAACTTCCTGTCGGGTTGTCCATCTTTGGACCAGATAACTGCAGCAAACACTCATTGGCTTGATTATAATTCATTCATAAGATCCCTTAAGGCTAAAGTAGTCCTGAAGCCATTGGTAAAGTTGGATGCAAGTGGAAAAATTCGAGTTAATGGGAGCAAACAAGTGGATCCCAACCAGTCTGTCATTTGGTTTGCTAACTTAACAACCACGCTGGGAGATTTGACTCATCTGAATTTAAATGGGTGGACATCTTTCAGCAAGAATGATAATTTCAAGCTAATTTGTCAAAGAATTCGAGGTCTGAAGGAGTTGCGGCTCAGCGACTGGAAAGACTTGACAGATTCAGGCGTAACTGGGCTCCCTGAAGATAAGCTAAATGACAAAGCTGTTGGTGGTGCAGCTATTTCCAGCAGGACATTTGTGGGATCATTGAAAAGTAAGCACATAAATTATTTCAATATTTATCAAATATGCTGAGAGTGTCAACATAAAAAATCTTATTACTTAGACCTCGAGGTACTTGACTTGAGTGGAACAGGAATAACAGACGCAACAATAAAGTATGGAACCTTTTTTAATCCGAGGCTGAGAAAATTTGGGTTCGAAAATACACAGGTATGCTTTAAATGTATATGCCAATTTAGTAATTGTACTTTGCAGAACTTATCTATTTTCTAAATCTCCAGGTAAGCGATGTGGGACTCAAAATTATGCTGCAGTATTTGGAATCCATTGATCACATTAAGCTTGACGGATGCGACAAGATAGTAAATCCAGAGTATCGTTACAAGCGTTCCGATGGACGGTTTATTTACGTCTCAAAATTTTAAGTTAAGACGAGTTTTAACAGATATGAACGTACAAACAAAATTTTTCGTAGCCCATTGGACTCCACACTCAAATTGAATATCTGTACACACACTTGGTAAAGATGAGTTGAATAGATTGAATAAATGAAGAATAAACTAAATCTCTACTAATAGCAAAGGCTGAAGTGTTGGGTATTAATCAGATATTCCACAAGCTTTTTTAACGATCTCGATGAGCTGGGCTTTTACGATCATCTTTGGATATGGTACCTGCCGCTTGTCCAAAAACTCTTTCATCATTGCAACAGTGCATCTATTCAACTACAGATATGCATAATAGTATCAGTAATCATTTTAATCAACACAAGAAACTCATAGAACTCACTCTTCCATGCTTTGCTTCCATTTCAATGTCAACTGTGGCTTTGGACGGTTCTGCAGCTTTTGTTGTAGAAAACCAACCTCCTGCTCGTGCAGCAGCTTGTTCGATTTCTTTTGGAAGGTCTCCTAACCTATCTTCCATGCTTTCTACGTTGGGTTCTACAAATTAAACCACTTCTGAGTCCTAACAGTGCATGCCCATAATTTGAAATCTGTAAGCCTTAACGTACCACTTAGATCAGTTGTCTCATCTTCTGCAACTTCTTCTTCTAGAGCCTCTTCCTCTAATCGTCTCCATTTTGACTGCAGCTGTGGGTTTTTCACTTCTAACAAATCAAACTTCTTAGAGGTTAGTTTTTTGACAACTTTTTCCATAAGTTGGACTACTTCAGTTGGAACTGGTGTGTCTGACAATTCGAATTCCATCCTTCTTATTTCATCTTGAATGAAACAAAATATGTCATATCAATACTTAATACACACACTCGAACTCCATCGACTATTTCAAATTATAAATAGTTTTTTCACCACTAAAGGGCACAGGAAAGACGTGGAATCCCTGTGGAAATATTTGGTGCACCTGCTCTCCCTGTTCGTTTACTTCTGGGACTGACGGAAGCAAGCATGCAATTTTGGGAGTTTTTCCACGGGATAGTACCATTGTGACAAGCGGAATTTTCTAAACGTAAAGATTTATATTGAATGCATTAAACAATAATAACAAGAGTGTTCTTACTCTCAGAGCGTGACAGCGCTTGAGCAATGCTGTGAACAAGTCTTTACTTCCAGTAATGCTATCTTCATCAGGATATAAGAAGTATCCAGGAGATCGATAGCACCGTAAGGGGTCGAATTGTTCATGATTTAAAAATCCAATCAATCTGATGCCAGTTGTGCCAACATTGTATTTGATTTCCTTCAGTTCCTGATTTGTAAACACAGCACTCTCTCCTTGCACTTTTACTACTTTTCGTTCTTCAGACTGCAAAATAGGAACTCCAGAATCCTAACCCAATCAAAATATCATAATAAGATCTCGAATATAGTACGCTGAATCATTTAATTGCAACAATGCATAAATTAAAACAGCATTATCACTCACAGCTCGGAAAACATTAGTAGATTTTTCAATGATTTCATTATTCCTTTTGTTGATGTTTGCATATTTCGGTTGCTGCGCTGGTCTGTTTAAAAAATCTTGTAATTAGTCCAACCTGCTTACTGTATCTCATGAACTATTAAAAACCTTACCTGACAAACGAATAATAACCTACTCCAACCTTAACTCCAGGAAGAATTTCAAAAGTTGCTCGAGTAAGAGGTCTCCGCAGCTTCTGTTTCATTCGTACCACCTTCATTAAAGAATCAAGCTTGCTTGAATACACAATAGCTGCTTCATCGTCCAGAATTCGCTAATAAATTCATAATTAAATTAAAAATTAACCTTATAGTGAGAAACACGATTTTAAGTTTTAGTTTTATAACCAACCGAGTAGAATTTCTTGAAATCAAAATCCTTCTTAAAAGACACGATATTGAATTCGACTTTTCCTAAATCCTTAAACTTCCCAACAACATCATCCTGAAGTAACGGTTTGTTCGCGTGAGGATTATCTTCACAAGTAAAGAACATCAGCTTTTTGGCGAAAGTCTGGGTTTTCCTAAGCAAATTTCGAAACGATCATTAAACTAGTCTATAGAATTCTTTTCAAATATAGAAAATATATTTAATATAGAAAAATATTAGCTTACGCTTCATCAAACAAAACTTTAGCTTGCCAAAACAAATTCTTCAAGTCATATTGATCGGAGGATCCAATATCATCTTTGAATCCGTTCAAATCATCTGGAGAATTCCGAATCTTAATGAGCTCCTGGATCATCTCAACCTTCACAGACGACAATTCTTGAAATATATACAAGTTTTGAAACATTGAGTTTTGGCTTTTGCTTTTTGTCCCCAGAAGTAGAATCCCCACGAGGTCTTTTGCATTCGAAACCACTTTGCTTCTCCACATTGACTCGCAGCACTGACAGAGGAGTAAACAAGAATGTCATTGTCAATACGTTATTAGACGGTACATAATTCAATACACAAAATGCGTAGTACAGCGTTTTCTAATGCAGTATTACCTTGATGGCAGATAAGAACGGCGTTTCCTCATTATCATCGCCCCAGCTTTCGAACATGACGGGAGAACAGTCGATAACCACCAATAGGGCAGTTCTACCGGAGAAACGAGCCTCCGCCGCATTATCCAATTCATTGTCCGAGTCATCCCCTGCGCCCCAGGGAACTGCAGCCATTTCTGATATTCTAATGCAAGCACACTGTCGATAACTGCGAAACTACTTAATCTAAATTCTAAAGGGAGATTTCAAACAAAAAAGGTTATTACTGTACTGAAGAAAGAGTAAAGTTGTTGGATTGTGATTGTTTGCATTGCATTTTGCACACTGCACGAACAAAAAGGTGACATTGACAATTCAACGTTCGGTATTGCGGAAGGGGTACTCTGAGAATTCGCGGGCTTCAAGATCTCCCAAGTTGTTTATTTATTTTTTTAGTACAGATTTTGATTTGGAAACAATTCAGTTTGAATTGACGAAGACATGAAGAAGGAAAGGGTGTCAACATTCTGGAAGATTTGGCGATGATTTGAGAAGCAAATTAAGACATCTCGAATTTTAAAGGGGCTGGAGAAGGTTGGAGCTGATGGAAATCGAAAAACCATTTAAGTGTTCAGTCTGTGGAGCGGTGAGTTGATATTTTATTTTATTGGTGTAATTAATTTGGAAAAAACAATACTCGTGTTTGTAGAATTTTACAAATGAAGACCATTTGCAAGTTCACAAGAGGAAGCATGAAATGTCCCTGACTCTTGGGAAGACATCACAGTCTACAGCATTGGAGAGCTTCACTGATGAGACACCCACACCGACAAGGTTTTTCCAGAACTGCGAAGAGGTTGGACTTTTCCAAGACCTTCAAAGTGTCAACCCTTTTGATGAGCAGTTTTCGAAGGCTACGAGCTCAACTGCAAGTGTCTCGGGAAGTACGAATATTTCCAACGGTGGTGGAGGGGATCACCATCATGGACCATTTGATTTTTCTTTGGGGATTTCGTCAACATCAGCTTCTGCTTCAACATCTTCTAGTTTAAGCAGTGCGTCTTCAGCGAGCAACGTTAACAATATTGGAGGCAATGGATCTTGCAAACGACGCTATTCGGATCAAGACACGTTGAATACGCCACAAGTATTTGGATACATCGTGAACGCTACGAGTACTACGACTAACACTTGCTCGACGAGTTCAGTGCTCACTCCGATGCCACCTGCATCTTCCACAGCTTTAGACGTTCTTGCAAACTCCGTAAATTATAAGGATAGTGCTAATAGTTCCGTTGACGGCGAGGGAAATTCTGGAGTGACAGCTGTGCTAGAAGACCAAGATTTAAAGCCTTTGAAAGTTGTATCGACTTCTACTAGTGTCTTAGCACGAAATGGATCTTCTAATGCCATAATAAATAGGAATAAGACTAAGCTGAAATTGAATCTGTCACCTAATGTGACTCCTATATCTTTTACTGCACGGGGTCCAGTGCTTTCCGCCGTTACTGGACAGTCAAAACCTAAGCAGTGCAGTGGGAGATTAAGACATGAAAAGAAAGCTGAGAAGCTGGAGAGAAATCGAGCAGCAGCAGTAAGGTCTAGGGAACGAAGGGTGAGTTTGTAATTTATAAAATAAATGCAAATGCGGATTTTTCAAAACTTGAAGAAACTTTTGGTCATTATTCATTGCAGAAACAATGGGTGTCCAGTCTGGAAACAAAGTGCCTTACGTATGAGTCGATGATTTCTCAATTGAAAGCCCAAGTAGCTAAACAGAATAACGAAATTCAGCTTCTCAAGAATGAGTTGACTTTTAAGCATGGAAACTGTGATGTGACCAAAGGTACGGCACCTCCTGTAACAGTACAGCATCAACAAATTCAGTTAGTTGTGCATCAGCAAGCACTACAACTGCAGCAGCCTAATATCTTGCGAACTCCAGCTTCACTACCAGTTGTAGTAGCCACAGTTGCTTCTAATTGCTCGACATCAGAAATTCAGACTGTATCTAATGAAAGCCAGCGCATTATCACTGTTCCTACTAAAGCCAGGCGAGGACGGCCTCGAAAAGGAGAAGAAAGGCGTGTTAATATAGTCTCTGTACCTGCACTGGCAAGTCCAGGAATACCTCTAAAAATTCAACTTGTTCCCCTTAATCGATCTCATCCGACGAATAATGACAAAACCACTTACACACATGCTGTTGGCTTATAACCATGAGTCAAGTTCCTGGACTGCTTTACGCTAAATACTTTTTATTTAACAACTATTTCTATTCTACATATTATGTGTTAATGAGACTGATACGAAAGGTGCAAATCATACATACAATAAAACCTATCTGTTATATTCACCAAAGCAAACTTCTATAGTCATAAATATTTTCGTTGATCCCGGTTTGTGAAAACAAGGTTTACTCCACAGACCAGATGTTAGTGTTTACTCATATTGACTGTATTTCAAACACTTTTAGTAGACTGTCTGTTCCTGCAGAGGCAAACTGCAATTTGTCGCTGGTGCTGAATTTTATTCTTTTAACAGTGTCATGATGAGCTTGGCTAGGTTACATGAAGAAGGATTCGTTAGGCTTTGTTTCGAATTAAAAGAATGTGAATGAATTTTAAATGATAAAGTCATACCTGTTATTGAGTTTCAAAATAGGAATTAGTTTGCACTCAGCTGCTGAATTCGGATTGTAACGAAGCATCTCTATGATTCCTGATTCCAGGCCGACTACAATTAAACCATCTGCATTAACAGCTGCTGCTGATACTGACGCATCAAATGTTTGTGTAGCATCTTGTTCATAATCATTTCTGAAATAAGACAAAGCAGGTATCATTCAGGATAATTAAACTCCTCAATTATAATCTAAAACCAAACGGAAAAATGATGTAGGTACCCCGATTTTAGCTTCCACAAGATTAGCTTTTTATCTCTAGCTCCGGTAACAAAATAGTCGCTGGAAGGTGCCCAACTGCCAACCCACAGTGCTCTTGTGTGCAAATTGCCAGTGCTAATAACTTCTATAGCGTAATCAGAGTCTTTTTTGAATACTTTCCACAAAGCCCAAGTCCTATCTCTTGAAACAGAAAGAAGCTTCTTTCCATCAGTACTAAATTCCATTCCACTAACATTCAGTTTGTGATGTGGGAATTCTCCTAAATTCTTCCATCGATTTGAGCACCTGTTGATCAAATTATAAGTAATACATTGAACCATCTTGAAACTAAATCTATTTCGATTAAAAAGAATATTGGGTTAAATGATAAAATTGTTTCAACTCATAGAATAAGGTTATCCTTATTCTATGGTTTCAACTAAAAGTAAACTTACCAAAGAATTATAGCAGCAAACTGCGGTTTAGATGCTTGAGAGGCACTAGCTACTAAAGGATCAACAGGTGAACTAGCAATGCATGCGATTTCATAAACGTGTCCGTATAATTTGGAAACTTCAAGCCATAAGGTCTGAGAGCGAAGAAAATCTTCATCTAGTCGAATATCTATAGGCTGATCTGCTGCTGCGGAGACCTCTTCGCCCTTTACTTCGCTTTGATTCGATAGTCCCAATGCAGGTAGAAATGCAGCTTTCACTGCTGCTAATTTAAAAAAAACATTGTCATTCGGAAACACTACAAAAAAAACAACCAACCAGCGAGCAACTCACCGTCCTTCTTGTCAACGATAACTTCGCTTGTATCTTCTAAATTCTTATAAAAAATTTCGGTAGGCTGAAAGGCTCGAAGGATTTTTTCCTCAGCGCCGCTTACAATTTTGTCATCATAAGTTAGTCTGCATGCAAATAGATCGTGACCATGAATTTGTGGTCTGGAGATTTCATGCCAGCGGTTGATTCCCCACGGGGCATGTACGCGTGTTGTCTGGTCTTCGCTAGTTGTCACAATGTACTGTCCATTGGAATTATAATCGAAATCTGTTATGGGACTAAAATGTCCAGTTACACTTGGGCGTGTTATCCATTGGCCCTGAAATCAACGTATTTGTAAACATATTATCACTTGTAGGTTCATATACATATTAATGTAATCAAATATTACATCAACACTGGTCCAAATCTGAATAGCTCCTTGGAATCCCGAGCTAATGACAAATTCGTCATTAAATTTTGCACCGTATCCTCCTGGTGTGTTGCCTCCTGTTACACCAAATCGTGACTTCTCTATCCACAAATCTCCGATGTTCTCCCAAATAATTATGCTTTGGTCACTTGAGCATGAAATTAATTCCCCTGCATGAAATCCAGACTTAAAAGGTGCTTCAAGGTATAACATATTCTTCAGTAGTTACACAGTTAGTTTAGTAAATAGTACCGTTAGTTTTCCAATTTAAAGAGTTTATCCATCCCTCGTGTCCTATAATCATAGAGTCAAAAACCACAGCGTAATCTTTGAACTCATGAACCTGGAATTCGAAGCTACTCTGGTCTGATTTGGACTTGGTAAATCGCCACACAGCAATAAAAGAGTCCTCCCCACCAGTAGCCATAAGAGTTTCACCGTTTTCTACAAGAAAAACAGTTAATTTAGCAAATTCAGAAAATATCGGGACGTATTAAAGCATGCTGAGGACAACAAGTACCTAGAGTTACGAAGTCTATACATCTAACCCAGTCTTCATGTTTAGACAAATTTGTCAGAGGCTTCAAAATATCACCATCTCCAGTTGCAGGTACACGTAGTTCATGAAGCACAACCGACCCTGAGTCCATTCCAAGTGCAAGAACAAAGTCATCACTACCAAAAGCATGAAACACTAAATCGTTTGCAAGAGACTTCTTTAAGTTTAATTCTTGTGACTTCATAATAGTTTCGTCTAAAACAAGTCCCAAGATTTGAATTAATAATTTCCAATATTTCCAAATGAACACTTTTACTTTCATATTAAGTTTGAGCATACCTGTGACATTAACTTTATAAAAATCCACTTGGGACTCTGTCGTAATGCATCCTAAAATAATTTCTGCGTCAGAAACTTGGATTCCATCACAAACGGTCAAGGACACATCCTTGTACTCCTGACGAATTCTAGGCACAAAACTGAGACCCCCACTTGTAGCGTCGTCGTTATCCTCTGACGTCTCCCATAAAATCAGAACCCCTCCGGCACAACATGTCACGAGCCATTGATTCTTCTTAGTCCTACAAAATAACAAAATATTATGAAACACGTAAGCAATCTTCCAAATTCTTCTTTCAAAATTATTCACTTCCTTTCATCTAACTTACGTGTTCTTAACAAATCTGACACAATTGACGCGACCAGTATGACTCACTAATGTTTTCAACACCTTCTCCTCCTGCACATAAATAAAATCATTATAATTAAATCCAAATACGACGTTCCAAACAACACTCGAGCAAAACACAGACCTGCAAATCATACACCGCGATTGCCTTATTGGCCCCGTAAACTAGGAAATTCTCAGTCAACTGTACGCAATTGTAGGTCCGGTTGCATGCCGCTGAGATGTACTCCACCCTTACGTCCATATTTGATTGGTATTGGTGTCCTTAAGTGTTTCACAATTAGTTGTAAACAATATTTAATGGAGTTCGTGCGAAAGATTTAGTAAACATTGGAGATCTCGAACAATGTGCTCAACTCATTGACATTGTCTATTTCCCGCCATGGTTTTTCAATGTGCGTATCATCATTTACCCTTCAACCGTGATTATTGCTTGCGAAGCAAAAAGTCAAGCAAGTTTTGGAGCAATGCTGTTTTCGAAATAGTTCTGAGGTTGAGGTCACCACTACTCACGACATAGGCGTTGCTTGGGACTAGAAGGACAGAGGACATAGTTTAATGTAGGTAGAGGGGATGAGATTCACAGAAAGGCGTTAAGAATTATGGGGTAATGTGAGAGTCACGATAAGCAGCTTTGCGTCGGACGAGGACACGGGCCGAGTTTTTCTTTTATCAGATAATGCGTTTCTTGTGAAATGCCGTGTTTATTTTGTATCGCGTAAATCGTAGTTTTTCAAGGTTTTAGGAAATGCCTAAAAAAATCATCGCTTAGTTTGGAGTTTGGACAGACGGGAGTTGTAGAGCTGGAACACTGGACGGTAGTACAGCGGTAGTACAGCAACACACTGTGCAAAAGCGCTGGGTTAAAGGTTATGTCAAAGATGAGGTTGAGGTCCATGTGAGATATCAGAACAACCAAGAGCGTGCGGCGTGCAGTAGCAGAATTGTAAATTCATATATTATTGTGCGTTATTGATTTGGTTTTCTCTGATTTATAGCGTGGGTGTGGTTGCGGTGAGCTGTAGGCAGCTGCTTTCGTACTGAAATAGGAGTCGACCTCGGTTCCATAACAGTTAGTAAATGCAAAATTGCCGTTGGTGTTATATATCAAGAATAGCAGGAATCAAGAATTAGGTAAGTTAAAATTATGAAATAAAACTGTGTTTTTAATCGTGGGAATTCTTCAGTTGACCATTTTCTATCGGCAAGGTTTGTGTCCGTGAATGAATAGGAATAATATACCTGACACATATGTCTGGGGTCAGGAGACACATTTCACATTTACTTCCTTATCTCACTAACATAATAAGTTAACTGATGAATGTCTTTGTTTTTGTTTTTATTAATAGAAACTAGAAGCATATGAATGATTTCATTCATTCGCAAGGATTTGGATATGAAAATGAGAAGCCTTATGAAGAATGAAGAGCCAAGAAACAACAGAAGTTACTTATATTTGATTCAACCTTTCTATTCATCGACTCACTGTCACACATATGTGACATGTGTAAATGTGTACCCTTTAGTGACGAGAACGGATTATTAAGGTTTTAGTAGCTTGCTTCTAAAAGACTAGGGATTGTGCTGTGTTCTCCGTTTCTCCGGCTTAAGATTAGTTCGCAGGCGGACAGTATAATTCACCCTATATGAAGATGAGACTGATGAGGCAGTGTGTGTGTGCTGTATGTTCTTCGGGAATAAACACTTTGTTCCCTCATTTCTTTCTGAAGGAGGAATAACTGGGTGCAAGTTTCTAATGTTGAACCGAAATCCCATGCAAGAGAGTTCCTTTTGAGAAGTGCGGATGGATTATGTTCCGATGATCTCAGAGAAAGGTTTAGCAGTCTTGGGTTTGCTGCCAAGGAATACGAAGCTCGGAACTTCTGAATTCTCATCCTACTGTCATCATCAGTACCTTGAGTCTTCATATGAAGCTTAACAGACACCACTGGGACTGATCACTGATTTGTAGGAGTGCCCAGTAAAGTATTCTGCATAGACTGATTGATAGAACCAAAGGACGTAAGGAGATAAACTGGAAGTGAAACAAGGAAAAGAAAACTCGATTATTTTGAAAAAAAGTGAGACATGCCGTGAAAAGTATTCAATGGAACTTCATGTGAGTCAAGCTGAAGCTTGTGTGATATACTTTTCATGAAGTTACGTATGAACTGTGCAGAACAGCAGAACGCTCGTGTTGGGAACTCTGAAGTTTTCCAGTGTTTTGAACTACCGTTTTATGACACTTAATTGGTCGTTTGATTCGTTGTTTTGCAAAAACTGGCATGTACTGTATCCCTGAGGTGACTAAGAAAAGAATGCGATAGGGAAATTCTTAATGTGACAGTTGTAAATCACTGGAAGAATCTGGCAAAATAGTTTGCTTCGTTGCGCTACATAAAGTACGAGAGAATTAGGAACGCTGGTATCTTCTAACACACAAACACACGATAGTTCAAGTCAGCCGAAGAAATTCATTAAGAAGACTTTCAAGAGGTTCCAGATACAACGAAGTAATTAAAAATGCCAATCGTACAAGGTAAACGAATAAATAGTCTCATTGCTTACATTACTGTCACTTTAATTGATATGTTTTTCATGTAATTAATTTGTCAACAAGCGTAAGTTTGTCTAGAGATCTGTGCGTAGCGTACGCGCGACTCAGTTTGGTACTTCCTTGATATCTTTAAGATGGTTTTTATAAGTTAGAAGGTTTCGACAGATTAATGTTGTTTGAGAAGGTTTTATTATGCGTAATACTTCTATATAGATAAATGTAGTCTTCCTTACTGAAGTGTTATTAATATTACTTTGCCTTATGATGATTAATATTTCTGTAACGGCCTTACTTCAATCTTCCGACTGGCATGAAGTTTAATGTAATTGCCCAATCGAAAAAGTTCCAAGTACATATTACACATAAAACGCACGATTTTGTGTTTTATCATAGATGTATTGGTATGCAGACTGCTGGTACGGGTTGTGAGTTGTTCAAGAAGGGGGCTGAGGCAGTATATGAATTATTATAAAGTTGAACATGAAAGGAGTCTTGTAATCATAAAAGCTTTTAAGAAACATGTACTTGTGAGCTGTGAGATAACCGTCATAAGTTAATTCATTTATTTGATTAGTAGTTTTTCTCTGATCTTCTTTAAGCATTTTGTTTAATGATACACGCATTTACTGTGAGTAAAAAGTCCGTTCATTTATGTGGCATGTAGGGATTTTTTATGCTTATGATTCCACTTCATGTTTATCGATTTAGATTGATTTGGCATAATCCACTGAATCATTAGCTGTCAGAGTAGTCAGACTTGGTCTTGTGTTTCATCTTAATCCCGACAAGAAGCAAACCTTTCGTCAAACTTGTAGAGAGTGAAAGCTGGTAGGGTTTGGCTATTACTGCTCTTAGCTTACCATGAAATTGGATAGCAGTTTTGCAAAGTTTTTGCATTTCATAAGAAAGCACCTGCTTGTCTGGTGATTACTTCTACGAGACAGATTTCCTAGGATCTGTCTGTAATGTGTAGTAGTGTAGGCTAATAATAATCTATACATAAGGAAGCTGGGACTGAATAACTTTTTATTAGCTTGTAAATACGTGAAATCGGTTTACATTTACATTTGTTTTGGAATATTTTGCGTCAGAAGTGGTTGCAATAGTTTTTTCTCCTCGTGAGTGTGCTGGTGGATATATTTTAACGAAGTACAAGAATACACACTTATCGTTTCAGTACCATTTAGTTTATTTTAATACTCGAATTTTGTTTGAAGATAAACTTCTCATCATGCAAGATTACTTTTAGGCCAAGACAATTCGATTTCGTTGATTCGAACTCGTTCTGAGAATTCATACATAAGGATTTACAATTGAGTTGATTAAATAGTGTCAGTGTCCAATTGTCCCATGATGCTATTGAGCTACATGAATATGAATAAGTTTTGTTGATAACCTACAAGCGAAACAAGCGATTGAATCAAATGTGCATAGTACTCATTCACGTGAAACCACGTATTATACGGCTGACGATATGTGCCTATAGTTTGATGCCATCACAAGGATCACAATCCACAACAAAAACCTTACGACATAGAAGAAATGTTATTGTAGAGATTAATTTTGTCTGTTGGTAGATAACTTTATCAGCAATTTTGCAATAAGAATGAGAAAAGTGGAAACAATACAATGTAGGTATAATAATAATATTGTCTTACCCGCAATGTCCCTTCATTGATTTCGTACCAACAAAAGGCATTTCATAATATTATTTATTTACAATCTCACAATGAATGATTGTTTTGATCGCACTAGCATTCTGTATGGGATTAAGTTATCCTAGTATTTGGCCCAAAAACTTAGTCTTACCTGACCTGACCCTATTATGCTTTTGTTTCAGAAAACCCCACATATTTTTCGGACAGCGTCGCACAACTATCTTCTATAGACCCTGCGGACTTTTACAGCAATGACAGCAGTATAAGAAGACATAATGCTTTTGGAGGTTCGTCATCAGATGCAAGTCCAAAAGTTACGAATGGTACTTCAGAATTCAAGCAAAGAGGTAGAACAAAACTCCTTTCTGATGACTCTGAACTGGAAGTGTTCCTTTCAAGCTGTGAAAGTAACACGAGCTACAGCACATTTTCAGAAAGCAGTAATGATGAAATGAGTAAAAAAGAAGGTTCGAAAACAAATCCTAGTAATTTCAGTAAAGGACTCGGTTTGGGTCAGAAACTCGGTCAGTTTTTTTGGTCAAAGTCTAAGTCGAAGTCAAGCCTAGGGAATCAAAGTGAAGAAAGTTGCTCAACAAGTGGAGTGGGTTCTTCTTCATCCCGATGTACTCCAGACTCTTCCTTGTCTATGTGTGCTAGTTCACTAGAGTCTCAAAATGAAAATGGAAATGTAACTTTGATAAATGACCAAACAGCTTTGTACCGTTTTGATGAC
The DNA here is from genome assembly GCA_034696565.1 of Isotomurus graminis. Classification (NCBI taxonomy): domain Eukaryota; kingdom Metazoa; phylum Arthropoda; class Collembola; order Entomobryomorpha; family Isotomidae; genus Isotomurus; species Isotomurus graminis. The sequence goes on from JAQGAB010001239.1 coordinate 16,264, forward strand.
TGCGAACGATACGCTGCAAATATGTACTACAACTGTAGTATCACTGGAGGTGATTCAACTTCTTACACCCTCAGAATGAAACCACGAAATTATTCAGTACCTTCAGAAGGAAGCTCATTAGAGACGAAGCGAAGAAACAATGAAATCGAAGACTGCGTACAGCCTTACTACAACAATATGACCTTTTCAACCTTTCCTAATCCAAGAAGACATTCAATTGCCTCTTCTAGTATCTCCAACTCTTCCAGAGGACGAAAAAACAAACGGACAAACTCAGAGTTAGACGGGGTTATCGAGCAAGATAGGGATGGATATTTACGACCGAAAGAACCCCAAAGCTTTAGGAATAATCTTAGTCACCAGCACCAAGCTTATTACATTAATGAGCCCGGTGGTAGTAATAATTGTGGAAACACCAGTCGGGTTCAAGTTCAAGTAGATGTCCATCATGGGTCCCCTAAGGTTTCCTCATTAGAAAGGCCGTCCGTGTCAGAAGAAGAATCTTTGGAAGAGACAAGTGCAACCACATTGACTACGGAAAACTCCCAAGCGTCTACGGTAGTTGCTTGGACAGGGCCAAGTGTTGGAGCTAGCTGGAAGAAAACTTTAGATGACCAAAGCCTAACAGGAGATGATGAGTGGAAGAAAAAACATGCTGGAACAATACATCCGATGTATTTAGGCCGTTTCGGAAATGATTGTGAGCCTTACTGCTCCCTGTGTACTTCTACTTCAATGCTTGCTGCCAACTCAAGTAAGTCAGTAGCTTCCATGTAAATACCAATAGCTTTTTATAGATTTGATTGCAGTGAATGCACATGATGGTTTTTAAGAGTTGAGTGTGACTCATCCATCTCATCCGTCTCCGAGAATAGAGAAAGAGTTGTTAAGAAAGGTCTGGCATGGTTTTCTTGGAATTTGAGTGACACACTGCATTGAGTTCATCTTTCAGTGTGTTCGACAGCATTGCAAGATGCTGTTGATGCATATGTGACTGTGTGAGGGAGACGAGTGAAGGATTTATTCGGATTTTAGTTTCTCTAAACAAATTATGGTTACGGGTCTGCTGTTTTTTAACTCCGGAGGTGTGTGGCTTTTACTTGATCCAATGATAAAGATGAGACTTTGTACTGCTGACTGCTGTATAGGAATGTGAAGCGTGATTTTGGTTTTGAAAGGCTTACGTATCTGGGGTTCTTAAGTTAAGAACGTGTCATACGGTGTGGATTATGCTCAGGTTTTGAAATACTTGTTACGGGTGCAAGAGGTCGTGTTACTTCGTTGGACCGTGGTATTCTACAGAACTTCCAGTAAGTGATAGCTGTGTGCTTAACTAGGATTATCGTTTCGTTTTAAGATGCATAAGGGTGGCACATTGGACGAGGGGAAAGTCATTTGGAATTGATTTGAAGGCACACTTGGAGTTTCGGTGATGGGGAAAAAGAACAAGGAGACAGGCAGCATGACATAGGTAATAGAATGGTAGGCATTCAAAAAACAAAAATGATGGGGGTGTAGGACATCTGCTGCATTGTGTTATGTGTGGAGAAAGATATT
>JAQGAB010001240.1:0-17814 GCA_034696565.1 Isotomurus graminis
CTTTGTCTCACTTTGCTTTATCCCTACAGAATACTTGAACAGTAATGTGGCCCACTCTTTTGTCTGCATAAGGCTTATGAGAGAAACTTTTGAATGCAACTAGCTGTTCCTGCCCCTCGTTTAAGGCTAATGTGCATGGAAGCATTTGTAAAAAAAGAAAACTGAATAGAGGGAGAAATCGACCCGGGTTTGTGTGTGGCTTATCCGTATTCCCAACTCCATTCGTTTTTCATTTTGAGTTAAGCTAGTGTACTTTCAACACAGGACAGGGAGGGTCGGCTTGTAAGAGTAGTGTGTGTGAATATCATCGATGTTCTTCAATGTTTAGCTAAAGTCTTTGCCATTGCGCTTTTTATTCTCTCCCTACGAGAGTGTTTTGCTTGGGATGGGAAACCATAAGTTCGGTTGCTACTAAAGCACTTACACTTCTCAAGCCCCGGTCCAGACCACCGGAATCCACTGAGCACTCTGGATCGGTTTGATACATTTGTCTCCTATCTCTTTTTAACACATGTAAGGACTCTCACTACTCACTACTCTTCCAAAATAACCTTTTCCTTCAGTGACATCCACTGCTTCTTCAACCATCATTCAAGACTCAAAACTTACATGACAAGAAATAATTTCTCCCATCGATTTCCCCTTATTGTGCCAGTTTTGTTGTTATCGCTTAGTTCGAGAGACTTTCTTCACAATCCTCGCAGGTCTTTCTAGAAAAAATACAAGCCATTTCTCTCAAACTCCCAATCTCTTTTTGGAAAGCTGGAGAAGTACAAGTCATTGTGCAACCGAACTGCCACGCAATCAAGTGACTCTGCTGCTGTGACTCTGTGAAAGTTTAGTTTACTATATATACTCCAAACAAGAAGAAAGCATTGTTGTGTAAGCATCAGAGATAGAAATGAAATTCTCATGTGTAAATAATTAATCTGAGCCGTATTTCATCTCTCTTGTTGTGTTTGTCAGCAGTGGTAGAGGTCTAGTGGTTGTTGGTAGTAGTGGTGGTGGTGTGTTAGTAGGATCACCGGCTTTCTCTCTCTCTCTCTCAGTTTACAGAAGAATCAACGCGACCAACGTGACATTTGCTTTTTCTCAATTTACTCTTCCCAAGTAAATGAAAGTCTGCATGGGAAAGTTACCCATCGTTTGTTTGTATTTCACCTATTCCACGGAGAGAGAGAGAGACATCGAAGAGACAAGTATTGGTTTTATAGAACTTTCGGTGTGCAAGTGAGATTCTGTGAACAGAAGGTATGCATGCTAAAATATAATACCATTGGAGTAAGTGGACTCCGTGTGCACATGAAGTGTGACGGTGACTTCTCTATACTCTCTTGGCGATCTCTGAAATTTATGTTAAACCTGGAAATCTAGTTTCGAAGCAGAAAACCACGAAACCAAACATGTTTTTGGTGCTATTCATGACTTTCAAAAATGAATTATTGCTCTAAGATGTTTGTACTTCGCTGAGAACTCAAGATTCTTAATCTCCTTTCTCACTCGTGTAGTGGAGAGAAAGGTTACTGTGGATTGTGTACGTGTGTGTTTAGGTGCTTACGAAAAGCACTTTGCACCTTTGAATGAAATATACCTTTCTACAGAAAGTAAGGACTGGGTTAGTGTGACTATAAAGGCTTTGGGGTATATTATAGCCTTTAGTAGCGAAATTTATGGTGCCTGAGTGAAATGTTTTGAAAACATGAAATGTCATATCGCAGTCCTCATCAAAAAGACAGTTGAACAAGAATTTACATATAAATAGCACCTTGACGAATGAATCATATTCATCTGCATCTGTTTCTTGAATCTGTAGAATTGAGACTGCTGTGGTAAGTGTGAACATTTTTTTTGCTTATCTTTCACCCATTCCACTTTCATACCTTTGGAATTTATTATCGTGCATAAGTAGACTATGACTCTTGTGTAACATTCAAGAAGACACAGGGAAACGTGATGTGATTTCATATTATAGTGTGATGTATGCTCATGTAGTGTCTGGAAGTTCTACAGGCTAACTGGAAAAGTCGCTTTGATTCTGTGATGGAAGTTCCCCGCGTGTGCATTTGTTGTAAAGTTTCATGCATGAAAGGATGCATGCATACGAGATCAGATCTTCAAACTGACTGAAACCGACGCTCTCCTTGGTTATCAAACATACTCCTGATTTGATGCATTTTTAGCCTCGCAACAGCTTAAAATCAGACAGTTTGCAAACTAATTTATCTTCATGTCTTCCGACACCCGTTTCTGAATCCGGAATTTTCATACTTTGAATATGAGGCTGCACGCCAGTTTTTTTAGCTTCCGCTGTTTGACTTGTGTATGCGGAGAAAGTACCAAAAACGCTTATGTTTTATATAGTTCACGGGAAACCAGGGAACATGTTGACTGGGCGAGAATTCGTTTCGGCTGAGAGAGTATTACAAAGTGTGTGTATCAAAGGGTAGAGCAAATTTACCAATATTTCTTGCGCTTGAATAAATATGGAAATTGAAATGCTCTTGCATGGAGATTGGGCCTGATTTTGACAGTCTTGTCTCTGGTCCGGGCATACTTGGTTTTAGTAGTTGTGTTGAGTTTGGGGGCGTCTATCATACTAGTTGCGATGTTTGCGATGGGGATGCTCATCCTAAAGTCAATTTTGGAAGCATACGAATAGATTGAATTTCAATAGAGGCTTTTGTGTTCATATTCAAAATGGGAAGAATTCTTCGATTGTTTCAATTTTTTGTTCAGAGCCCAGACACAAAATGTGTATGCTCAAGGGAAACTAGTTTACGTCAAGTCCATATTTGATTATCCATCAAAGTTGAGTTTAATTTTGCTTTTCATATTCATGTAATCGATTTTGTCGTACGATAATGGTGTATTTATAAAGAAAAGGGTTGAATGCGACTTATAAATATTGGCTGATGCAGAAGTGTGCCGAAGGGGATGAGGATGAGGTCTTCTCAAGAATCTTCGGCTAATGGCAAATGGGTTGTACTTTTGAAGGAGCATTGGAAGTTCAGACAAGATCATTGACTGGAAAAGACAGTTCTTTCAAGAACAATAAAACTATGTAGCAGGCAATAATGCAATGCAGCTCTTTCCGTGAAGTCTTGGAATAGTTCTGGTCTTCGGTAGAAGAATTTCCAATTCTATTACTTTTTCATTGACATGAAAATGGCCCGACCCAAAAGTCATGTCAATGTATGAGGTTGGGTGGACAATCCAATATCCAACAGGAAGCATATAAAGCCAATTTAGTATTGGAAGAGGCTCAGTCGGTGCAGTAGCTGCTTCCTTTTGTTACAAGCGGACATGAGAGATTTTGTTCCAACTGAGACCCCACTACACGATCGTATTAACTGACCATACCTAGAACAACGCAATCTTTTATTGAACAAATAGAGAGACATCCATTACAACCGCAACGTGGGACATTCCACTAGCTTTTTTGCAACTGTGGAAGGACACATCTTCATTCCCACTCAAGCTTTCACAGAAAGTTCCAAGGATCAAACTATTCTTTCTATTCTCTTGTAATTTCATCTTGATGTCTTTCCTTGATACTTTCATCTCACAAAAAATGTACAAATTACCAGAAGTGACTTGTTTTGCTCCCAGCAATCAACCCATGGTGAGTGGAGAAGACCACTTAAAAAGAGAAGCAGAAGGTAGTCTCAAACAAGCTTGAATTACTTTCTCTTCCTACACGAATTCCGTTCTCCTTGTAAGAATAGCAAAATGTCTAGAGGCTCACAAACTTGCTTTTTTAGACTTTTAAAACTCACTAAGACAAGAAAAACAACGTGGAAACACCAGAAGTGGCAGACAAGGAGCGATTTCTCTGGGTTATTTGGTTTTATTGACACTAAAATTTTGTTAATTAAGTTACTACTGTGCAATTAAAGTTTCATTATGCTTTTACTGTACTTCTTTATTCAATTTGGTTTTCACCCAAGGCATTGCGTCCCGTCGTGTATCAAATGATGACATTCTAAACTAGAATAAAGTATATATGTGGCAAACTATTCCCACGCGTAATTATCATTTTTGTGTGTTGACAGTGAGCCATATTTTATTCATCTTCCTGTCAGCACTTGACTATTCGAAGTTCGAGATATTAACTTATGTATGAGGTGTTCCATCCAAACTGAACTCGACAACTTTTCCAATAATGACGAAAATCTCATTCTTGCCTGGTGCCTACTTGTTACACATTCATTCTTTATTCATCCATAGTCATTAAAATGTTTAAAGCTTATGTTCATAATACGTTAAAATATATATAGTTCCGTGCTATACACGCCATATTCTCTCTGAGGAGAGAAATGCCATTGCCCACAAAACATTATATCGTGTCAGAAAAGTCAGAAAATGGTTCGCAGAAGCAATGCACTATTTCATTAGGCAAGTCGATTGTTTTAGGAGATAAAGAGTGGCATGCACATCAATCTCACGCAAAAGTATTCTAGAGACGTGCAGAGCAAAGGAACACTGTGTCTTGAAATAGCTGCGGTTGCATAATGGGCTGCATACTTTAGACTGGCATGTTGAAATTCTGTAAAATATCAGTGCATTGCCAGGTTATAATTTTCCATCATATAGCACCACAAATGAACGGAGAAAGTATCCCATCGTTCGAGAACAATAGGCAGAGACTAATAACTAGTGAGAATTACATGTTAATGCTTCCTTTCTCATTGAACCGTAGGAATTCCAACCGAATGAACATTTGAATGAGACAGACTCATAAGCTACTCACAACTCACAGCTATCCGATGTAGAACATTTGCTCGAACAGAAGTGGCAGCTGGTCTTAACTAATTCATCCAGTTTGTTCTAAACAAGACTGGAACACAATTTCCCTTCATTCGATTGTGTTATTCGACCACTCCAATTCCGATTGCATCAGTCTAATACTTTTGTCAGAGTAGCAAAAGGTCAAGAGTAAATATATAGCTACAGACAACCAGCCCCACAACATACAGCAAAGGTATGATAATAAACTTCCGGTGATGGAAGAGAGTTCTACGCACACACCCTATGTGAATCACTACATCCACCCATTAAGAATGAATCTTTCCGTAATATTATCTGTTTTCCTTTTTAATACGGAGAGTAAGATAAATGTGAAAAGTCAGTGACATGATCAACTAGCATTTACGATCTCGTTTAATCGATACGGAATCGTGGGAGTCACGCAGGTACATTCCTATTTGCAGTATACTCATTAAGAAGTGAAGATTCCTATACAACTACACATATTTCACTGTCTACTGAGTCAGCCTTTATTACACTTTTTATTATTTTTACTGCCACACTGCTACTACTCATCGAATCGGAACAGTAATTTCGGTCGGGGTTCGTATATTATGAGACGAGTCACTCAATTCTTATCTTGGAAAAACACCAAGTTTCATTTGAGTCTCGTTGAGTTTGTGCTAAACTAGTTACTAAAACTCAATCACAAATGGATCCCTGTGGAACTGTTAGAAGAGCATTTCTGTAATACAAAGACTGCCTTTTCTCACCTTGTCAATGTTAAGAAAGTGGATACGGGAAGAGTGCTGGTGTCAACCTTGCTTACCAAGCAAATCCTTCATTTCACCTAGACTCTGCCTTAAGGTTAAGTGTAGCTTTCTCCTGCTAATGCTTAACTAAACTATATGTGTGTGCTTCACCGGAGCATGAAGACCCAGAGAGGCAGGACAAATCGCTCATTAAGGAAAAGTACCACTGGGTGATGGAAACAGTGGTCTGAGGATGACTCTCGCTCAATCAATAGACGCAATCAATCTTGCGGGGTGAGAGAAAGTATAAGTGAAGCGCTTTCTTCGATGTCCAAATGAGCTCCAAAAACATAAGGAAGTCGCGTCAAAGTTCACTCGAACGAGCACCATCAAGTTTTTCTATGCAAAATCTTGCTTCGCATAAAACCACTTAGGATAGGAAAAAGTTTAGCCAAGAAAGATTGAACTGTCAAGTAAGGTTAGAAGAACGAAGACTGGGACATCAGGGCTCAGTCATCATAATGAGATTGCTCGCAAAAAAAGGTTTCGTCCCAGTATAATGTGGAATCTTGTGTATACGCAAGTAAGAAGCCTAGCAAGGATAACCTTTAATCATCTATTCCCTTTGTTGCCCCGCTTTTATAGCCTTCGCTTTCTTATTCCCTTGTTTCTGTCTCTTGCTTGAGGATTACGATGAAATATGAATTATTTATTGATCCTTTATCTTATTGCAGCCCAGCTGCGATGTAAAAAAAAGCGAAGGTTCCTTCAAAATCACGAGGTGTATAGTAACTTTCGTATGAGCTTCTCTGTCATTAACATATAGGGTAATAGGGTACATTAGATAAATAGATTTTTCTACATAATTACATCTCAAACTTACTTTAATCTCTTTGAGTTTAGTTGCTCACATGGAAGTGCTTCAAGTCCCAAGGTAATTTCGTACATTAATCCAAGATTTCCATGCGAATTATGTCATGTTCGGTGTCTCATTTGAGCTGGTAGGGAACAAGGATTCATTTTGTCAGAGTGATCATTCATCCTTAAATCGTACTAAGTTTAGATTCTCTTGGGTAATTTCGCAATTTCAATCTCGTAAATGTAGCCACAACATATATATATATACACACTGGTCCGGATTTCCGGTTCATTCAACAAGATTACTCGCTGCCTTGCACGAAATGCCACCCATTTATCAACAACCGTACAGAACCTGTCCGGGATTTTTACAGGTCTATTCCATCCATTTCTGTTCACGGCTGTGCATTACCATGAAGCAAAAAGACATTCACTTGTGAATACAGAATAACCTGAGCAAATCATTAGGGAAATCTGATTCTGGCATCTGCATCGTAAACTCATACACATTTGTTTTTAATATCCATTCCCTATTCAGTACGTTGAGTTGTGGAGTTTCAAGCTCAGCTAATCTGGCAGGCTGACTACTGCTGCTTATTATATTCTCGTGAACACTCGTAGATAAATAAGCAAATGATGTAACCATTATTATTTGTTTTTATGAAACAACTGGAAAATATCTGGGATGACCGTGGTTATCAGTATAATCCACGATATTCATAGCCCATTTAGCTCAAATTAGTTCGTTAGAAGTAGTAAATATACAAACTACCAATGTGTTTGCCGATGGAGTGAGATACTATAATAATAGCACACCCACTGAGTGTTTTTACGGCTGATTCTTTCTCTGATCGCGTAATAATCATGAAAAATTACACTCATTTCAAGTAATAGCGTCGTTTCCCTTCAGATATTTCTTGAATTTAGCGTTACTTGAGTACGGGCAAATGTGTAGTACCATACACCATATGTGTCACTAACCATAGATTCTAAATTGATAAGGATGAAGATGTGATAATAACCGTAACATAAGTGATGCTTGCAAATTCGGCTCGCACCCTTTCCAATCCAATCTCTCCAATGAGTCTCGGTACACTTGAGATAAACGAATGGATGAAAAGTCGGATCGTGACATAACTTTGTAGCATCTCAAATGTCTCAAAAGAATTTTGGGAATGCCTCCTTGTACAATATGCACCATAAACATATGTGGCTAGAACTAATGGGGGAAATATTATGACAATTGACAATATTGTAAGAATCATTTACACTCTTGTGTTTCGGTTTCTAGTAACATTGTGACTGCGACGCAGTATTAGGTAATCATTGGCAATCATTACTTGACTTGAAGCTTTTGAGCATACCAAAGTGAACTGTAATCTTCTTACTGTTTGACATTTGACGACGTTCAGAGACATATACACTGCGAGTTGAGTCTCAATCTCATCATTGCACAAAAAAGATTCGTAATGTAAGGAATGGGTTAGTGTATCTTTCAACACATCATTTGTAGAGATGTTTGCACAGACAAAAAGAAGCTTTGTGCTCACACCAGCTTACCCCAAATACGACCACACTACTTACTCCTACTCTCGGAATGTTGTACACAAGGATGATCATCATAAGAACATCCTACATATCTTTGACTTTGACGTGTGAATGCGGGTAAGCTTTTCTCTGAGGGCAAGAAGTTCTTCAGAAAAAGTTGTTGACTTTAGGTTCACAAGATGTACGATTTAACGCCTCAATCTATCTCGCGACTGAATAAAATCCTTTTCTAATGGATATGGTGGTGGAAGAGAATGAAGGAGAAATGCGGAGGTGTTGAGAGAAAGAAAGCAGAGAAAATTGAATTGGTGTGGAAATAAATGTAAAAGATAGACCTCCTACCCTTCACTTGGGCTCAAAAGTCGAGAAAAGGAATTTACTACTCAACCCTGTGCAGGGCAGTGTATATTTTTGTCTTTGGTCTCAGAAACGCTTTCAAAACACATAAAGAGAGATGAAATGTAAATTCTGTTCTCCGGTGAATCACAGTCAGTCCTTTCTCCACCGAGTAATTCAATGAGCTAGCACAAAGAATATCATTGAAAGATTTACATAATAATGGCGATTTGCACTCTCACGTTGAGTAAAGGAATGCTGAGATTTATGGAACAGATAATAAGAAGACGACTAGAAGTGAGAAATATTTTTTGGTGTAAGTAGGCTCCTCAGTATCGCACGATGGGGTAATGCAGACTCTATTAGTGGTTGGAAAAAGGACATTTTTCTTGCTGGAGGAAATGGACGCGGAATAATGGGAACTCCAGAGAAGAGAAGACAATCTCCTAAACACAAGCGCAAATCATCTGAAAGGTTTTTTGAAAGACGGAAAAAAATGATATGCATTGCGTTTCTGTGGCCCATAAAAGTAAATAAGTTTTTAACGGTTTGCTCTGATTGGAAGTTCAGGAAGAAATTCAATTAAGTAAAATTGAATCAGACTATTGCATTAGAATTAACGTTTATTTAATCGAGTGTGAACATTTAGACGATACCAGTGAATTAAATCCCAGAAAGTTTGAGAAAACAGCATGAAATAATTCTTTATGTTCAGTCAGCAGCAGCACACAATACTTTTGGTACTGTGTGTCCTTTATTAAACCTTGGTAGTTTTGGAAAACCTTACTTCTTGTTACAAGGCAGATTGGCTCTGCGATTAAGGTCTGTAGAATTACTTTGGGTCACCGTAGTTGCTGATGCAGATACTTTCTAATCTTTTGGTCTTGGATTTTCCTTTTAGTCATAAACCCAAGTTACCTTAAAACCCACGCAAAGAAAAGCCCAAAGCCAAGAAGTGAGGAAAGTACTTTTAAGCTGAAGGGGAAGAACATGTAATTTCCATCTCCTGTTGTCGTCGCCTTTAAGGACTTTCACTAGAATTCTGCCTTGTCCTTTCCTCAAGAATAACCATTTCCTTACTAGCATCACTTCAATTTGACTGCTTTTTCGTCAACTCCACGATACCATGAGTTCTTTCCTAATGAGACACTCCTGCAATAACATCGCTGTGAATCTGGCATTAACCGTATCCTATACCTTTCCCTTCACCTGCACTTTGCTTTTAAGTCCGAGTGAACTTAAGGGTCTTCTGGTGTTAGTTCTAGACTACTTGGCTGTACACAAGAACGATAATGCTTTGGGGACTAAAATGGAATGGATGGATCCAATGAACTCTTAGCACTTCAGCAGGATGGCAAGAAATGGAAGATGAACTTTCATGAGATCTAATTAGTCATTAATTATACTTGCAAATGGTGTTCAAATGATGTTTCATTCAGATAATTCAGTCCAAGATCACTGCAAATTATGTATAGTTAGTGCTAAGCACTAAATGACTTAAGAATGTACATCGATAGTGTAGTGAGCACTTGGCTGTGAAGTACCCAGCCTTCCACTTTCCACAATAGGCGCTAAAATTATCATGATCATGAGAACCTTCCACTTCCATTACGTAAAGGCCATGTAACATGGGACAAAACGTAGCATTAATTCACACTTGGCGTGTCAAGAAATCATTGGCTAATTAGTTTCATTTCATGATTTGGAACAAAACAGAAGCGAAATCATGGTGTAGCTTTGCAATCATGGCCCAACTGAATTGGACATCCTTTTGGAAAGTTTCCAGAAGGATGACTTCCAATGTTAGAGGGAGACCACGAGAATATCTAATTTTGCAGGAGAGAAGGCAAGGAGGTGGTCTTTAGTTGTTCGTAATTATGTGTCATGTGTCAAAACTTGGAATCCCATGGTAGTTCTGTTTCCGAGGCCCACGGTAGTTTACAATTCAGCTAGAAATTTCATTACCAGTTGTCTGAGTCAAAGAATCATCCTCGAAATCCTGGAGCAGGAAGCCCCGCGAATTCATTATGATAAGTGATTATGCAAATAATAATTTTTCCTCAGAAATAATGTGTTATATTTTACTGACAATTGCTTTACTTCCTGCCTATGAAATTCAAAGATAACTAAATGCTAAAGAAGGAAGTCCGACTGCCGACCACATGCAGTTATCCTAAAGCACTTTGAAACGGACCTTGATATTTAGGATGCGTCATTATTTGTTAATACTTGACAGAAGAAACAACTTGCTAATTATATTTACGCGAACCCCACACACATACACACACTACACACACAGCTTAAAAACAAACTGAACATGGCTAGGATAAAATACGTCGCTTCCACTTTTAACGCTCAGTCTTGACACGAATCTCACGGTTTGTTGTTGTTTTCAGTGACAGTTTTGTCATTTTGTGGAATACGGAATGTCAGTTGGTCCCGAAACCGAATCTTTAATTCTCCTAGTAATACTTACTTTTGAAGAAACTTACATAACAAGAACTTTTTGTAGAAGTTTTAATTGTATGGCAAATCTTTGTCTACACTGGCATTAAAGGAAAAATTGGTTACACAATTGCCAACTATAGTGAATTTTTGTATAAACTTATCAAAGGTTCCTTTCTTTCATTATTTCTATGAAACGAAAAGCTGTTTGATTTTCTGTTTAGGTAAAGAGAACGAAGGAAACTGCTAGTGCTATTTAAGAGCCACATTGTAAATCATAACAGATCAGAAAGTCGGTTTCTTACTTGTTCCGGATGGGAAAGATTGCTGTTATAAAACGGGAAGGAAGTTATTTTGAGACGAATAAACCGTTGTAAAACGTCTGTAACAAAGGGATTAAAATGACCTGAATTCACGTGAAATTACAGACATGACTAAACTGCGTAGTAGAAGTTGCCGTGCGCGAATTCACGTGAAGTATCAGACCTCACTAAACTGCGTAGTGGTAGTTCTCGCGTAAAAGTTGTTGTTATCCAGAATTCACGTTATGTTTCAGACCTCACCTAACTGCAACTGCCAACTGCGTATTCGCACAACGTGTGTTTGAATTTGGTGGCAGAGGAGAGGAGGAGAATGTGTCACGTTCCCCCAAATGTCTCACAGAAAACGTTAAAAGTCCTTGTTTGACCCTGAAGGGATAGACAATTTGACCTTTGGAAGTAAACTTGATCTGCCCTGGAGGGTCACAAACATGTTGCCGAAAACAGAATTTCAAAATATCTGTCCGTCTTCGAGTAATCGTGTTCGTCACAGACAGCCAGACAGACCGACAGACACACAGACAGACAGACAGAAACTCCGTTCACATAAAGGGATTTTTAATCCCTTAATAAGGATGACAACTTGGTGTCATTTTCTACTTAGCCGTTTCGCATGAAAAGTTGGATGCAGAGGATGTAAAAGTACAGGAATGGAAAGTAAGGATTATTCATTTGTCTTGCGAGTTTCATACAAAAGCTTATAAAACACATGAACAACCGAGGGGAATTCCTCCAGGATGTGAATCCTGGGAGTTAAAGTCTGTCTTCTGTCTTGTAACAACGCAACTGTGAGTCTTTCTTAATCTTCCGAGAGAAGAATGCCAAGCAAGGATGAAGGAGTGAGTGTCGACGAGATTCGAAGTACACAGCATGTTGATGATGGGTGAAAACTTCTTCGATGAAGAATAGCTGAATTCTTATTTATAGTCGACCTTTTGTGAGCAAAAAAGAACGGGGCTTACAAGAAGCTGGTAGGACATATGTGTAGTAGATATATGGATGTATTTTGTGCAATACTTGGGACATGAAATATTTCGTTGATTCTGAATTTATCAGTGCTTGTTATCGTCATCCTGGTTTAATGCATTTTTGTTGACTGTCATCCATTGCATTACCAATGGATGGTCATACTTTTCTGTTTTGTTGTTTATCTTTAGAAAGCAAAAACAAACACAGGCGGAGTATGCCTGCATGATGGTTTCCATTAAACCTGTAAATATAGTTCTGACAATAACTGGTAGATTTTATGAGGATAGAAAATGCTTAAATGGGAAGACACACGTCACTTATCCTTCAGAGTCCTGTGGCTCCACTTTTCCTTGTTTTTGATACACATTTAGGAAGTATTGGATGAGGTAAAGTGTTTCATATTCATGAGTTTATTCGTTTCTTCCTGTGATTTAATATACGTGATGGTGTCACTGTACGTGAACAGTTGTCATCGTTCGGGACAGTAACAATAAGAAAACTGCATATCATCGCACAGTTCAGTTTTCTGCATACATCCAGCTTTTGACAACTTTATTGCGTTACACACTTACAACCCAAAATCATACATGATTTGCGATCTGACTGGAATCAAGTACTTTCTGAGAACTGTTATATTTTGTAGCATCTGTATTTCATTCACACGATCCAGTATTAATACCTAAATGCTTTTTGTGTATTTTCTAAACACGCCATTTTTCTTTTATGACAGAAGTTCCAGCTTTCCTTCACGAAGGGAGAAAAGACGGATAACTCTGAGCAGACAGCTAATCTCCCATCTTCTGGACTTCACCAGTTCCATGTGTGTATGTTGGAGGTTGATTGATACATGAAGATTCTTATTGACTCTACACACATAATATTCACACGAAGAGTGGAGAAAGCACCCACTACTTGTCTTCATGTGGACCCACGACGCTGTGCCATCCGGTAGGTGTTAAAATAATGAAGACTTTGACAGTGACATCAATCATGAGCAGACCACGGGTGTACTTTCACTACTTCATACTTCTGGGACTCATAATTCTTCTGTACGTTGCTACTCTCAACTTTTCTCGTTCGGACCCACTTAAACCATCTGCCGGGACTGCGTCTGGTAAGCATATAATATGACAAAGGCTACTCCTACATTCTGTCGGAGTAAAGAACAAATTCATCAGAGGAAAAGTACCTGCCGAGTGCCATTGCTCAGAAAGAACCTTGATGATGATGGTCACGATGATTTGCCCGATCCTCCAGAGAGAAAGTTGAGACTTGAGACACTCAAGAAAAAGATTCTTTACTCGGCAGCAATACTTACTATTTCTCTGGAGAAGTTTTTCTTCGCCTTCACAACTTGTGGGTGGCATGGATGGTTTATTTGATAACCAAAGAATTATGTACTTTTCTGAATTTCAGGACTCACAGGAGAGTCCATCTACGGGTGTGATGAAATTCCTCTCTGGCAAAGTCAGTTGATACATCGAGGAAGTCTTCCTCCGATTGCTGGATGGAGAAATTCAGACAAGAAGTCCCTAGCCATTGGAATCTCTACAGTATACAGAGAGGAAAACTATCTGCAGAAAACTTTGGAGTCTTTGGTAAATGAATCTGACACTGATGAGCGAAAAGACACAGTTGTCATAATCTATTTAGCTGATACGGACCAGGAGAAAAAGTAAGAGAGTTGGGAACTAATAATTTATGAATTTGAGTAATAAGAGGATGAAGAAAGTTTGAAGAGACTTCATAAATTAAATTACCCTACTTTTAATTAAAGGGAGAAACAACTCCGGTCAATCAAGCGGAATTTCCAAGTCTACTTAGACTCCGGTTTCTTTCAAGTAATCGAATCCGGTCCGGAAATCTACCCCCCTATGGACTTTGCTTTGACAAAGCGCACATTTAACGATTCCGTAGATAGAGTTCTATGGAGAGCAAAGCAAGTGATTGATTTTGCCTTTGTCTTTTCCTACGCCAAGAGTATATCCACATACTACTTGGTAATTGAAGATGACATCATTTCTTCCACCCAATACATCACGGCAGTCAAGGATTTTATCACGTCTCGAGGGAACCATCGCTGGATTGCGTTGCACTTCTCTGGGTTTCTTGGAATTGGCCTTCTCTTTCATAACTCCGACCTGGCTAATTTAATAAGACTCTTGATTATGTTTCATCAAGAGCAGCCTGTGGATATGCTTATGAGGCAGTTTATCTCTCTTCAGGTAATCAGCCCTGTCTGTTCCTCCCACCTCCTATTTCGGCTTGCTGCCTCCTTAATTTCTAATTATGAAACACTTCCTAAGAGCTTTTACTGCGAGCTTAGCCTTATTAAGTATTAACCTCCCTGTCTCTCTTTCGTAGGTACCGGATGAAATAGTAGCTCGACGGATTCCCTCTATCTTCCAACACATTGGATGGAAGTCTACATTGCCAAACAAAGTTCAAAAGCTCAAAGATAACACGTTTGATATGGCCAAAAGGAGATTTAAAAACCACAACCCTGCGGCGGATCTCATTACCACAATGAAAGTGTACAACGATTTTGTACCAGAGTATGCTTATCGGCCAGCTCCAGGGATATTTTGGGGGATCTCTAAAGCGTCAGACACGCTTGACATAATTTTTCAGAAGCCGTTAAGGATACAGAGGGTTGTAATTCTCACTGGTGTGGTGAGCGTGAAGAAGAACAAGAAGACGTTTAAAGATATCATCGCTGATGGGAAGCTCGAGGCGAGTGCTTCTTTCCAAAAAGTAGCTTCGAATAACAGTGCCATATGTGATAATTTTATGCCAATTGCCGAGTTCAAAAATGGAGATGTGGATGTGTGGAGAGAGAAGAGTACTGAGCACTCTTACAGTGATCATCTCAAGGCTGTTCAATGCTTGAGAATCAAAATTGGCCCTAGTCAAAGAAGCTGGATTGTCATTAGGGAAATCGAAGTCTTCGTGAGTTAGCGTGTTACTGTAACTGCTCCTTTCTATTTCCATGAACTTCCAACGGCTCTTGCTTACAGCATATCATAGAGATTTATACAAAATCCTTGTTATTCCTCTACGTTTTCCACTATGTATATATCTTCCTTGATAATATAAAAATAATAACAATAGCTGGCGAAAACTCCCAATCCCAAAATTCCCGTGAATGTCTTTCTGTGAAGTTAATGCAAGCAACATGTTTTAATATGTACTAATAATTATTTTAATGTACCGATACGTTGATTCAGAATTAAATACATTTGAAATAATTTGAATTGAATTCAAGACTGCAACAAAACCTGTTAATGATTGTAATTGCAGCAACTGGTGGTTTGAGATAAGACAAGAGGTGTGTATATACCTATGCGTAGTTTCATCATTGTTTCAAATGATTTTTGAGTGTTTGTCAAGTATCGCAGAATAATTTTAAATATCTATGAGATGATGATCGACGGAAGGTTTATTACTACCAATATGAAGTATGTTAAAACGCTGTATGGAATATTGGCTGCAATGCACACAATACAAGCTATAATATACAAATAAATGCAGGTAAGTGACCTGCGTGAATTAAAATCGGGTTTGAGAACATTCATGTGCAATATAGTCTAATAAATTAAAAAGAGCTTACCAGAAGTTAATAATTTGATGAGATGTTACATCAACGCATCAGTGAAATGAAAACCTTATATAAGTATATTATTAGATCATGTTTTGTCGGTTTATCTACCGTAGGGGTAATAGCGCCAGAAGAACCCCTTGCTTTCCCGAATTTCGAAAAGTGTAGGAAGTTAAATAGGTTTCCAAGGACCGTAAACACGAGATAGACAATAAATTAAAAGTAGACGACTGCCATGACTTGTCGAATTTGTCTTAAAAAACCAGACCTAAAATTTTATAGTTTACACTCCTAAAGGCCCCAATTCCAGCCATGAAATGCATATTGCGATCCACCCAAGCAAACAGTCCCGACACGATTTTGCAAGATGGCAAGGAAGAGAAGCTGGGATGGAAATTGAAGCTCAGTGCAGATTTGGATGCCACAAAAATCGGTAAATTTTGATTCCTCGTTAGTAAAGGAGGTAGTGAGTGACATATGGTGGGATATTTTGGCATGTCACTATAATATTCTATGGGTATGGTTTTTCAGTTCAGATGTCAGCAAATTATACTTCCCGTTCGGTTCAAATAAAACCGATCAAAGCATCCTTCCCGTATGAGATTCGATTGAATGGAAAGCAACTTACATGGGAGGCTGAATCTGGAAAGGAGGCGAATGGGAAGGAAGGAGACTTCATAGACATCAATCTGGGAGAAGGAAAAGGACATCTTCAATTTAAGATATGTTTTGAAGATGCAAGCAACGATGACAAGGCTTGCAACAACTCGTCATCCTGTTCAGCGTCCGGAAATGCTATTCAACGAACCAAATCCACATCTCCACATCCTGCAGGAAAAGTTCGTCCTTGCTGCCAACATAAGAAGAGGATGTAGAGCAAAAGTCCTATCCAGAATCCGGAGAAAAAGGCTCTCAATCATCAAACTAGTTGTTAAATCGAGTGCCAGACGGTGGAAAGGTTCATCAACATGAAATGTTCGTTTGATCTCCAAAATTCCATATGTATTCCCAAATTCCCATTCACGTAAAGGAAATCAGATGAAAAAGTCTGACTTGCGACGGTCCACTGTGGACAAATAAATTCTAGTTTTTTTCTAGTATTCTAGCAAAATAAGACATTCTACGTTTATTTCATCTTTTTATGATATTTTCATATTCATTGTTTTTCGCAACAGCACCGATATTGTCTGGTTAATGTCGGACAACCAAGTTGTTTCAAATCAGCCACGTAACATTCTGTAGGACAGTTGTTTATGACCGCTGAATCTTGGCAAGCTGTCCAATGACACTTCTCAACTAGGACAATCGCACGTGTTATTTAATATCAAACAAAATTTAAAATCCAGAGTCAAATACACTTACTCAATGTAGGAGAGGCTTCAACAAAAATCGTCTGAGATACAAACAGGAAAATTACAGCTAGTAGAGGGATTTTCCAGCTGCACAAGGAATCACCGAGATTCAGGGGCTTCATACTTGATATGTTTTTGTAGGTAAGACGTGCTTTGATATTTTACTCAAACAGTTAATTCACAATAGCTGAATACTTTTAGTTTAATAAGGAAATCAGCAGAAACAACTATTCAAGCAAAACTTTCGTTTTAATAATCGTGGGTAAGGGGAAGTAGGAAAGAACTACGACAAGAGTTTCCTGTTTGCTACACAATGAGGTGCTTGCTGCCTCTGATGATCGTACAGTTTGATTAGTTTGACGCAAAATTGAATAATGGCAATGATAAGTAGAATGCAATATCTGATCTTAGATGTGACCTGTTGTAATAATACCTGTGGCGTGTTCATATTTTCATATGCGACCTGTGGGATGCAAAGCTGATAGGGGTAATAAGAGAATCGAGTGAACAAAGGTGTATTTTAGGAGGGAATTTTAAAAACATAATTCAGCCTATGGGAATCTTGAATGTGTGTCAGTGTCAGCTTTTCAGCTTCATCAAAAGTCTTATCCAGTTCTGCATATTTTCTTCTTTGCGCTCCTCCGCTTATCAATAATTATTGTAGGAAACTGATCGATAAGCCACAACGCTACAAATCTAACGGTTGTGAGTGTATTGTGATTTTATAAAATACCTAACGACTGCCTGCCTTCTTCCCGTGGGGATTTTGGATTCCATCTTTATAGGTTTGTGTCTTTATTTCTATGTATCTTCCTTATTAAGCAGTTTACTGCTTTATGGATCTCTCCTGTCCGTCACGTCCGTCACGTCCCAATCCCAATGCGCATATT
>JAQGAB010001241.1:0-17810 GCA_034696565.1 Isotomurus graminis
TTAATGCATGGAGGCCTAGGAGGGTATTTTTTGCCCTGTGTGCCTGAGAAATAACCGAAGGGAACAGCTGAGCAAGGTTTTGCAGTACAGCAGTTTAAGCAATTGTAGAAGGAAAGAGGCGTCGGAGGGTTTCTAATTGAGCGTAGAATAAATTCATCTTAATCTCTGGTGGTAACAACTTACTTTTACGACGTGTAGGTTTGTTCTCTTTGGTTTTGAATATCTTGCCGTGTTTGCCTTTAGATGGAGAGCCTTCGGAGCCTGACGAGGATGCAGCGTCATCGGCGCCTGACGCGTGATCTTCGTAGTCCACGTCTTCCCTGTAGGATGTCTTGGAGTCTCTTCTTCTACCGGAAGTTGTTGTTGTTGGCGTTGGCGTTGCTGAAGATGTTGTGGAAGAGTCCTTGAGTTTCTGCATAGCTTGATGAATCTCCGCGCTTCTTTCTAGTTTTATGAAGAGTTCCTTCTGCGTCTGGAAAAGTAAGGGAATTCATTAAGGATTGTTATGATTTGTTTTAATTGAGTGTGGCTTACTTGAGGAAGTATAACGTTGTTGTTGGATGGAAGTTGGGGTTCGACAGGCGGAGGGACTGGGACAACGACAGGTGGGGGAACTTTCTTTTCCAACTTGATCATTGGGACGTTCATAGCTATCGTTGCTACGGTAGAAGACGCTGGAGGCTGTTGAGGAAGGAGCGGATGATGTGGCTGCTGCAGTTGGTGTTGAACTTGTGGATGGTATTGCTGCTGCTGGAGAAGTTGGTGGTCTGGAGTTCTACTAGCACTGCTTAACACCGCACCACTGGCACTAGCACTACCACTGAGGTATTGACTGTTGCTAGGGAACGCACTACCACTGGTCACTGTACTACTTGGGTTACTGTTCATCATACCCGTTGGCAGGGGACCAAACGGCGAGTGTGAGTTGGGGGATGACCCCGAGGGCACTGCTGTAGGGTAAGGGAAGGGACCTTTACTACTTCCAGCGGCTGCCTGTTGTTGGTGCTGCTGGGGAGGAAGGTGTGTCTGGTGATTCATTCCCATTTGTGGGTATTGTGGAGATGTGTTGTACAACAAGTCTTTGTTTTTCTCTGCTTCACAGTTGTACAACATCATGTTGGGAAGGGGTGGCCGATCTCCAGAGACTTTGGTGGGTGTCATTGACGAAGGTGGTTGCTCGGTGAGTCCACTGATGAAATCCAAACTGGACTGCATCTGAAAGGTCGTGTGAATTGATGAGTTTTAATCTTTTCATATTGCAGGGTGTCACTTACCATGGACTGCATGGGGTCTGAGGCGATAAGATTTGAGTGATGGTGAAGTTGGTCGAGGGGATTGAGGGCCATAGCGGAAGAACTTGTAGATTGCATTCCTACGTTGTTCATTCCGTACATTTGGTTAATCTGGCCTTGTTGGGGTTGACTCCAGTCCATCATTTGCTCTGGAATGGAAAGTGGGGATTAGAAAAGAATGGAGAGATGATTTGAATTATGGAAACTACCTTGCTTGCCCTTGAACACGTCTGGTTTCCTCATGAGGATCCCTGCGAGGAGACGTGGAGTGGTTGAATGGTCCATCGACGCTACTTCTGCGTATTGGTCCTTCAGGTCTCTGGAATAAGACGCGAAAAATGTAAGAAAACACTCCTGGAAGTTCTCTCCGTATATTTACAGACTTACATATGCTTAGATGACGTCATACTGAGGGACTGAATAAGTTGAGGAATGAGATTGTCATCGTTCATTGTTAACAGACGCTGTGCTTCTTCCGCAACGCGAGGATGGAACAACAACGACTTGTTGCTGAGCGTCTGTGGCAGTGGAGTCGGCAGTGGCATCTCCGGCAGGACTAAATTAGAAAAGAGGTGAGTTAATAACCAGAGATTATTATACAAAAGTATTTGAAGGCCTTACGATCCACCAGGGAGGAGACCCCAGCCAAAGTGGTAATGGGAACGGAGGGGATTTCTCCGTTCATGGTGACGACGGGTTCTTCTGCGTGACTTTCCACAGCTGAAGAGAATTTCAGATATTTCCAAACTGAATGTTCATCTCCCACACGTCCACTACACTTACGTCCATTTCATTACCTGTAAAAATGAACCATTTAAATCAACTCTGGTGAACTTTTCCACTCCACAGATTGTTGACTCATAAAACTACCACAATTCCCTGGTAAGTGTTTATCAAGACTCTTCTTCGTTAAACATCTACTCACATGTTAATTACTTGTAACCCTAATCATGTTATCTGAACACTATGTGCCATTCTTGTTCTTTAAGTAGGTTCTTAGTTCACGTGTGACGAGACAGCAACTTTCTCAGGAAGTCAGTTAACAAATGACAGTATAGAATTGACAGTGGTGGTTTTGGTATGTTATTATTGTTATTATTATTGTGTGATGGGTCGAAGCTCCATACACACACTCCTTCGACCCAGAAGGGCTGTAACAACCACCCCAAACAATGTTGATGACTTAATCGTTGCTTTTCTTTTGATTTAAGGAATTCTTGAAGATATCAAGTATTTGTGGACCTGCTTTCTATTCCTCTGTGACAACCGGAACTAATTTTTGTGGGGTTATCTCCTGTGCGAAATGTTCTTCCAGGGATTTCTTCAATTCACTTAATAAGTTTGTCTGTGGACCTCAAGAAGACTTCCTGAGAATTTGGCCACCAACTTGTGTACAAAAAGTGATAGGGTGTTATCTTGCACACGTTTATAAATTGACGGTGTGATATTACTTGGAAATGAAGATACTGTTGGTGTGTGTGTGTGAGTTGAAGAAGTAGTAGATGAACTCTACGGCACTTTTCATGGGGAATTTTATGCCGAGAGATTAGTTAGACAGAGCGATGTTGCTAAAATTCCCCCGGTGAGGTTAAGTGTGGAAGAGTTGGTGGGTTGTCATGGAAACGGGAAGAGACTTGTTTTAAGGATTGTTTCTTGTGGACTTGATAAGATACTTAAATAATTATGGTTAGGGTTTAATTAAGGTGATAGAGTGTGTTGGAAAGTGTTGGAGTGTGTGGATGCTCCATAGGAGAGACGTGTGGGGGTAGGGAGAGACAACCTACGTACATTAAGTGTGCGGGGTGAGGGAAATTCGCCATGAAATGAAAGGAAGCTTGTGTTGCCACATCGCCGGAGTGAAAGCCTCTCAGGAGAATTTAAACCTCCGCTCAGGTGACACTTTTCCAAAATCCTATCTGGTTTTTCCTGGAACTGTTTTGGATGGCTTATCTTCGTGTACTTGTTTAATGTTTAAGGAGCACGAATGCCTGTGCCTTATGAGATTGATGACTCAATTAGTATGTATAATAAGGTTTAAGTAATTAATCTCTTTGAAACTTTCTGTAGTTGAACGGTTCTCACTGAAAAAACACTGTTGTTTCTTGACTAGTCTTTGGTTGATTCTTGAAATGTGTACACACGTGTATTTAGTATTGTGTAGTGTTTTCACAAAAACGATTTAAATTTCAGGAATAGAAGAAACTGGGAAAACTCACCTTGAAACTTTCTTCTTGAAAACAATTGGAGGAGAAAGTGAAGACAAACAAACAACAACTGTTTTTACTTAAAAGTCTCCTCTTCTCCTTAATTAAAACTTGATCTCGTGATTAAGTGGTGGTGGTGGTGGTGACTTTTGTTTATATTTGACACTTTGGATGCACATGATTTAAATGTGAGTGAGAAGAGAAGGAGGAGGAGATTTAAACTGAGGCCAGCCTGTCAAGAAGTGAAGAGGACAGGAGGAGCTCAGTATTTAGTTTTTGTGTTGGGGAGGAGACTAGGGAGACGATTGACCTGGTCAAAGGGTCAACTAGGGTCAGTGACATGTGAGAAAAGAGTTGAGAACTTTCACCGCGCGCTGTGAGTGTGTTGACGGATGGTGGTGGGAGGAGGAGGATGGGAAAATGCTATCCGTTGATGGTGGTGGTGTGGAGTTGTCTAGGTGGGTTTTTGAATGATCCCCGAGATGTGTTTTTATTGGGGATTTTGGTAGGAGAGGTGTGATGAACTAGAGGAGATGCAGAAGAGTCTATGAACTTTTAGAGTGGCGGAATAGTGAGGAGGATCCTCCACGACAAGTCGCTACTGGTTGACCCTCGTGGGTTTCCATCTTTGGGATCTTCTGAGTGACCTTTATTATTGCCTCAGGGCTTCTTGTTCATGAGATTTGGGTAAAGGGACTGTGTGGCGGATGGATGGAAGTTAATGGGATGTCATGGAGGTCAATGTTTGTGTATGAGAAGGTGAGAGTTTAGTAGACACATGTGTAGACGGTGTTGTTGAGGGTTAATAGAAGGTTTTTATTTATTATGTAAGTGGGAGGAGGATTAGGGTTTTGTGTATGGAATAAGGGTTGGGAATATTATATGGAAGGACACGTGTGTACTTTTAGATTGCATGGGATTGAGTGGGATGTGTTTCTGTACATACGTGTAGGGATGATTTAATGTAAATTGGAAATGAAGGAATTGATAAGAGGTTTTACATATCTGAGATGTAGTTGAAGTGTAGTGAGGTTGGGGTATTTGTGTTTAAGTGTAATCCGGTTAATGATGAGCTTTTGGTAGGCGAGTGGTTTTTGAGTTAGTTTGACTTGACAAGCCATCGTGGTGAGTGCTGTGACACTTGTGGAGTTGTGAGGTGGTTAATATTTTTGGGATTTTTACAGATTGGAGGAGTGTTAAGTAAAAACTGCAGAGGACTTGGAATCATGGCTTTAAGACGAACGTACGTGGTGGGGGTGGGGATGACAAAGGTTTGTGTTTGGTTTTAGGTTTGTGTTATTTGAGAGTTAATGGAATTGGTATTTTAGTTTTCGAAACCGGGAACCTCTGCGGATTATCCTGAAATGGCGCAAGAAGCTGTGAGGAAAGCTTTGAGTGATGCAAAGTTAACGTATAACGTTGTGGAACAAGCTTGTGTGGGTTATGTTTATGGTATGTGATTTGTTTTATTTGGATTGAAGGCGAGATTTTGAATGTATGGGGGATTTCAGGTGACTCTACTTGTGGACAGAGAGCTTTGTACGGAGTTGGAATGACTGGAATTCCAATTTTTAATGTGAATAATAATTGTTCGACTGGAAGTTCTGCGTTGTTCTTGGCAAAGCAGTTGGTGGCTGGAAGACAAGCAGAATGTGTTTTGGCGTTGGGATTTGAAAAGATGGAGAAAGGATCTTTGGGATCTTCGTTTCCGAATAGAACGAATCCTATGGATAAACATGTGGAAACGATGTTGGATATTAATGACTTTGCTCCAGCTCCTGTGGCTGCTCAGTTTTTTGGAAATGCTGGATTGGAACATATGAAGAAGTATGGGACAAAGTTGGAGCATTTTGCGAAAGTTGCGTTGAAGAATCACAACCATGGATCAAAGAATCCGTAAGACTTGTGGTATTCATCTTATTCATGTTAATTAAATGTTGGTTATGATTTGAAGGAGGTTTTTGTATATTTTAGGAAATCTCAGTTCCAAGTGTTAAGGACTCTTGAAGAAATCATAAATTCTGCCAAAGTTCACGACCCTCTGACCAAACTTCAGTGTTGTCCAACGTCTGACGGAGCTGCAGCTGCTTTAATTGTGTCGGAAGAATTTGTAAAAGCGCATAACTTGGAAGGAAGTGCTGTGGAAATTCTGGCGATGGAAATGGCGACTGACTTTCCGAGTACATTTGAAGAGAAGAGTGCCATGAAACTGATTGGGTACGACATGACTAAAGTTGCTACTCAAAGGGCTCTGCAAAAAGCTGGAAAGAAAATTGAAGATGTTCAAGTTGTGGAATTACACGATTGTTTCTCAGCAAATGAACTTGTGACGTACGAAGCCCTTGGGTTGTGTGGGGAAGGACAAGCAGGAGAGTTTATTGACAGTGGAAATAACACTTATGGAGGAAAATTCGTAGTCAACCCGAGTGGAGGACTTATCTCGAAAGGCCATCCCTTAGGAGCGACTGGTATTGTTCCTTTTTATTTAATAACTTGGAGTGTTGTTTGGGGTCAAAATGCGTGAATTTACGTAAATCGAATGTGATTGGCTATCGACTGAAAGGAGAGAGACTTTGGACCCATTTCGTAATTGCTGACTGTCCAGTTGTTTATAGCTGATGATGATAACCTTTTGATTCTTGTCGAATGTTTGATTCTTTATTAATGAGACTTGGATTTGTGGTGAATTTTTTCGCAAAGGCTGGTCTGACCACACGAGGAAAATCCATTAAGTTTAGCATCCAGTTTACTTAAGTTTACATGTTTAAGAATACAGGAGGATATGGCTAATGTGAGTATTGAAATGAATAGACAATAAATTTCAATAGGCTTGGCCCAGTGTGCTGAACTATGTTGGCAACTTAGAGGAGAGGCTGAGGCTCGTCAGGTTCCAGGGGCTACTTTGGCTCTTCAACATAATCTTGGACTTGGAGGAGCAGTGGTGGTTGCCCTATATCAACTTGGATTTCCATCTGCTGTAGCAGGAGCCAAGTCTTCAGGATCTGCTGGAGAGTAAGAGAATTCTTGTTATCTTCGGTCCTTGTTTGTGTGTCCTCTTTAGCTCTTATCAGTTTGATGGTAGTTTGTCCTCTTCATCATCAGCATTGATCAGTTGTTATCAGAGAGTCAAGCCAATAAGATATATCCTCGGGAATTAATTGGATTTATTTTTGAATTGTACTACCAGCAGTTCCAACATGGCTGACGATGGATTCAAATGCTCTCCAGTTTTCAAGATGCTGGATTCTATTCTCCAAGAACAAGGACCTGAGCTTGTGAAGAAAGTTAATGGAATTTACTGCTTCAAGGTAACCTGAATTGGAATCTTGATTAAAGAGACAACTCATTAAGGATTAATCATTTGCAGGTTGAAAACGGTCCTGGAGGTAAATCCGCATCTTGGATCGTGGACGTGAAGAATGGAACTGGGAAAGTGGAGTTTGAGGGAAAGAGTAAGTAATTATGCGCTATAATTATGAACTAATGAAAATGTTGCTAATGAAGATGTTGTGGCTAATAATTAATGAATAGCTACACCGGATGTGACGCTTCAAATGAGTGATCAGGACTTGATGGATTTGATGAGTGGGAACCTAAACGCACAGAAGGCGTTTTTCCAAGGAAAGTTGAAGATCAAAGGAAACATGGCTTTAGCCATGAAGCTCCGAGAGTTCCAAGCTGAGATTAAGAAAGTCACAGATGCCAAATTGTAAACCAAATATTTCCATTCTCCAATTAGATATTTCTTATAATGGTTGCTTGTCGAGGTGCTCTTTGTAATTATTAAGTAAATCTAGCAGATATGGATGTACGTAAAGAATAGCAGTAACTTTGTTATCAATATCCATAACGGTCGAGTTAGCTAAGTCATTCCATTGGTAGATTAGCTCTTTTTGTTCCATTGGACGTTCGAATGAAGAGCTAACACCATAATTGCTCAAGTATACTAATTAATGAATAATGTAAGCTTGTAGGGTAAATTGATACGACTAAAGAATTGCAAATATCAGAGTTCAAATTCATATTTTAATTAATTTATACTACACGTGTGCACAAACGCCACGAGTAAAATAGTTAATTGTGATATTGAGTGAAGTTGGTAAAAATGTGATGAACATAAGCAAGCCAAACTGAACTTGTATGTGTGCCTTCTTGATACACAAGAATGCGAGTGTGGGACCTTATACGAATTTACAGTTATAGATTATTAAGCCTGGATAACACTGTGAAACATGTATGAATGTGACAGATTAAAAATATGTTAAATAAATCTGTTACCCCCAGAATTATCCTGTGACTGTAGTTTGGGAGTAATTGGAAGGGATTGCTTATCATTATCGTGATGATATACTCAGACGTCAGACAAGTCATTATAAACTCAATTAGTCTATTGAATGTCTTTATGGAAGCCTCAAAGTTTCTCGAACTGCGTCTCAGATTACTAGAAGACTGAAGGATGGATTTACTCGGTACTTTATGCCAGCATTGAATCCAATGTCCCATGTGGGTGTTTAAGGATAATAGATAATTTGACGGAGGTACCTTAACCAGCCAAAAGGGTTGTTATATAAAACTACCTAAAATCCTCCTTTTTGATGAGAAGTACCGAATAATTTCTATGAAAGACCTCTGAGGAAGCTGAGATTACACCAAGTCATCCGTAGAACATAAAGAGATGCCTGTGTTGTTAAGTCTTCTTGAGATTTGAAGGGGAAAGAGAATTGATAAAGAATATGAGAAATACGAATCTCACCAAAGTTCCTCTCTACTTAATCGAGAGTTCATCGAATAAAAAATCCACTTGCATCTTTTAGTTATTGTCGCAAAACAACTCTACCTTTTCTTACATTCTTCTCCATGGAAGGAATGGAACACTTTTCTTTCCTCAGAGACTCTCAAGAAGGATGGTGAGAACTAAAAAAACGTGTTGTCTTTGTAAATTTTTTCAGGAGGAGCCAGTAACCTGTGTGTCTGTGTGTTGTGGATGTGAGTATTCAGTCCCAATGGTGTCAATCTCTTTAAACATTTAGGTTTTACTTTGAAGAGACTTGATGGTCATGAGTCATATGTCTTGTTAAAGAAGGTTTAGATTGGGAAGACCTGGAGAAGCAACGACTACACAACTCCAGGAGGGACGAACAAATGTCCATGGAAGTTGCATGAGGAATAAGAAATCATGAGGAAACCGCAAGGGGTTTAATTTATCACAAATGGACCAAAAGAGTTGCAACACGCACATATGCTGAAGATGCAGGATCACATTTCTTCGTGTCTTCTTCTTGTCTTTGACTCCCTCAGAGTGTGTGAAAAAGTTTGTGCAGTGTGAATTGAACCGAAGGATAATTCTGTATATATTCATCATGTGATGCGTTGATGAAAGATTTCTGTTTTTTTGCATAGGTTTCTTCGAATTAAGGAAAGCGTTGTGTACTAATTGTAAAATTAGAGTATTAAGGCTTGTAAGTATAAACTACAATTTGATTGACCAATTGTTTAAAGTGAGATTGAATTCCACGTTAGTAGTACAGAATTAATTGTAACATGGGAGTTTGATTTTTAGATGTGATTAGTTTATATTGTTAAGGGAGTGGAGAGATTGACATTGATGACACTGGAAGGGTCAAGGGATCACTCGTTTCTTGAGGTCAAAGGGTAAGTTGGAAATAGGATCACATGGGAATTGTTTTGTATTTTGTGTGATGTTCTCCGAGATGTAGAAGTGTGTGCAGTGTGCAACTGTCAGTATGTCTCTGCTTACACTTGTGTGAGAGTCTCATGTCTGCCAAATCAACTTGAGTTCAAATCTCCAGTTGGGTTCCAGAATGTCGACTTCCGACCTTTCAACTCCTTTTTCCACAGTGGGAGTGGCTGCTGGTGACGTGTCGCATGCATAGAACGATATTCCCTTAAAAGCTTAACCTAAGGATTGAATTGGACAAACCTACATTTCGACCTTTGACCGACTTTTTGCACGTAGCGTTGAGGATACTTTCGTGAATCATAGGGAACTCAGGGTGGGTAAATGTTTGGAACAACTGTAAGGTTAGATATGTAGTTGCCCAGCCCTAACTGGTAATTTTGTAATATAACCAAAGATAACTCTACTCACATTGTAATGGAAATTACTATGTGGGAACTCGCGTGGATTGATTTAAGAATAATTCACAAATGAGCGAAAGAGTAATCAGAGATTGAGACCGATTCGGTGTTACGCATGTTTCCTCCAACAATCTTATAGTTCGGATGATGGTTAACGATTAACGAAATGAGAAGATGGGTACGAAAAGACGTGGAGAGATGACAGAATGAAATTGTGGATTAAACTCCTTCCGCACACAAAGGAAAGATGCGGGGAGTCATTTGCATAATGCATTATGCAGTTGAATATCTTAAGTGTGCATCTCATACGGAGTCAGTGCGACTCTTCCAATTCTTCTTAAGATGTGTGTGAGTCTTTAAAAGGCTTCTGCTGCTGCTGCTGTACACTTGTAGAATATTTTACTATGCAACATGCAATGCAGTTAAATGTAGAACACACCGTGTTGCCTCCAGCAATTGATTGTTGGGCTCTTTAATCATCATCCTGCTTTCATCTGTGCATGTCCACATTAATCCAATTACGAGTTTCACTGAATTGATTGGGAAACAAAAAGAACCCGTATTCACATCAATTTAGAAACTTGTAATTAGTCTGTGTATTGTGTATAGAGTTGGTTGTCTTGGTAGTTGTGGTCAATATTAGATAATTGGCTGTCGGTTCATGAAAATAGTGGACAACTCTAAACACCCGGTTTTTATTCTCTCACACAGGAGAGTTTTATAGATTAATCGCTTACTACTTTTGTAACAAAGGAAATGTAGAGAGACTTGGATTTAAGTAGGTGGTTGGCAGGAAAAGGATGATCTTTTTAAAACGTGTTCTGGTTTTGTGCATGTGTGTATGTAAATATTAGAGACTCGAATCATCTGTTCATGATTATTTGATACTTGATCCTCCATGAGAAAAAGTCTTGGCAGGTAGTGGTGGTGGTTAAAGAAGGTTCTTTCATTTCGAATCTACCATCTGCTTCTTCCATCTCAGTTTCTTTAAACTGCTTTCTTTGTGTTTGAGAGAGGAAAGGCCATTGAGGAATAAGAAACTTGAAAGACATAAAAAACTGAGGACTACGCAATACACACGCATGGCGAAGGCCTAGTGAATAATCCAATAAATGCATAGAGAAAATGTCGATGAAGCAATTTCCTTCCAACGTGTTCAATCTCTTTAGACCGCACAGTATAGAAAGGGTTGTTCTACGAGAGATCCCTTGAGTCTCTCAAGTTGATTGAAAAACATGTAACGAAACTCTATCATCATCTGTGAGATCTCAGTAAACCTGAAGTAAGCTTAAAGTAATCGTCAAGATGTTGTGGGTAGTCTTGTAGAAGATTCTAGTAGAGATGCATGTGTATCACCCTATTTTACAGATTCTTCTGAGGGTCTCTAGTAAATCGTCCGGTCGTTGTGGGTCCAGGTTTACTCCAGACTTCCATCACTCATGTTGGGATAGTTATGTTTCTTTGCCAGAAAATCCTCTGTGATGCTTCTTCATCTCCTACTACAAGTGTAGCGATTAAACAAAGGAAAATTGCACAACAACCTGCAAACATATTTCATAAGGCGATAGTAAAATAGAATCTGGATACAAATGCAACCACATAATGATACAAGTGAATGTGGGGAAGAAAGCTCAGAAGGATGTGTGGTTGATTATTATTCAATCTCATGTTCCCCTGTACATTTCGTTAGTTTATTCACAGAGATTATTATTTCAGACTTTATGGTGTGATAAATGAAAGATGGTAATGTGTGAGAAGTAAGGGGTGTTGGTGGACTTTGGTTTTTATGGGTTTTAAACGTAAGGATACTTGGATTAGAAGTGTATGTGTCTGCGGTTGGCTTTGGCTTATAAGATCTCACGAAGAGTCTTCTCGTATAGTTTGACTAATTTTGAGATGGTTGAAAAGTTTTATGTTGGAGATTGGACAGGATCGTCTTGTACAGACACTTTCTTCGTTGTGATGTGTTTGTGAAAGAGAGAGACCTTTGATCTCAAAACACTTTCATCTTTGAGCAACAGCCCCCACTTGAAGAGTCTCGAGTCTCTCGAACACTTTTATGCTGGTGACTGAGAAATCAGTGTATAAGGGCTAAGGGATGATTTAAAAAATATTGTTGAAGGGAGTCTCTCTGGACAACTCCTACTGATGTGTGACTAAACAGTCTAAGATGAAGGAAGACCAGGTGCAGTATTGGATAACAAAAGACTGACGGAATGGGAAATCATGGAAGAAAAGAATAAGACGGTGGCTGATAAAGTTGAAAGTCAGTGTGTAGCATTTTTGTATCTTGGAAGGAGTATTGTTAAGTGGCAGTGTGTGTTAAAATCCTTGAGGAAAGTGAAACACACACGACACAGGAATAGAGATCCACAGAATCGGATATAAGTCATTCATGTAGTCATATTAAATGAACCTTAGAGTTTCATCACCGCAGAGAGACCAACTTGGGAGTATTATTATTAGACACTTATTCTTGGTTGAGAAAAGAACACCTGGACTAGGACTAGGCAGGTTTAGATGTGTAGAGATGTAAAAGGAAGGAAACTGTGTGTGTGTGCATGACTGCATGTAGTTTGATAATCAAAGAACAAGTCTCTGTACCAACAGCTGAGGTCTTTTTGATGATGGGACTTGTGTAATGGTAATCAGAGTCGATGTACCTTAAGGCATCTCATAATCATCATCTTTGTATTAGTGAGGTAAGCTGGGGAAAGTGAGGAGGTCACCAGGACACAGCCACACGTTGAACAGATGACATTCAGAATTGTGAATCATATCTGTTCCTAATTGAATGAAGGAACTCAGAAACACAAAGAAATAGATACAGGTGAGGAATACTCATGATTAATTCTGGCAAAAGAACAATGCATAATTCTTGAAATGCTGAATCGTGTAGGATTTAGTAGGTTGCTTTTGTGTGTTCATTAAGTCCGACGGATGCTGTTGTGCATGTTCTTGAAGAAATAGTTAAACTTGTTTGGTAGGTGAGACAGCTGCCTTATGCCAGCCAACAATTGTGCTGTGATAATATGTAAGTGTGTTAGATGTACACATCCTGGATATTAAATGCATTGTGTCTTTGTGTTTGTGGCATTTGTGTGTAGGAGTTATGGGAGGAGATTTTCATGAGTTTAAGTGGATAAGTGCAAAAATTAAGGTATACAGTCAACAGTCCAACCGGAAGATGAATTTATTTGTTTGGCAATTGATGTGGATGTGGGGAACGAATGAAAAGTTCTTTCACGATTTGATTATGTAGAATTAATAGTAATAAAGTTCATGGAATTTATTACAAGGATAATTGCAACGTACCGAGAAATATGATTATTAACAAGTTGCTTAGTATTCCTGGAAAAGACTTAGAAAGTTGTTTTAATGATGTTTTCTGTATTCCGTTGAATTGCGTGGGACGAAGAGAGGATTTTGTATTCTGTGGAAATACAAGGAGGATTATTATTCGTCATTTTCAGAAGTTTTTAGACGTCTTTGTAGACTAAATAGGATTTTAGCTTGAAGGCGAGTTTGTGTGCAGTTCAATATAAATTGTATGGGATGAACAAATGTGTTTTATTGGCATTTGAAGCTTTACAAGAAAGTATAGAAGCGTACTAGTTGATTGTTGTGAAGGAAAATCAGTTTCCTTTCATCCGGAAAGAATCTTTGAGATGTAAAAGTGTAAAGTACCCGGCGAATAATGAGATTCACATGAAATTCCACGTCTCTCTGCTCTCCAACGTGATGTGTTTCTTTACGACAAACCATTAAACGAAATAATCTTCATTTGTGTAGGAAGAATCATCATCGGTTCCTGCGAATGAATTTCCACAGGCGTATTTCACTTTTGGTGTTCTCAGGGAAGAACCACCATTACACAGTTGTGTGTTGTTGGTTTGGAAGGGCTACATAGAGACAATTTGCATTTCAAAACTTTATTATTGAAACCGTTTGGAGGAGATGATGATGTGGGGCGGGTGGGAAACTTCTTTTGGTGGATGTGTGAAGAGTACAAAACTTCAAACGTGCGAATACAATGGACGGTTGTCTTCATTTAAGTATCCGTTTGATGCATCGTCATTGCTGGTCATTACTATCATTACATTATTGAATATTGAAATGTGTTTGCTGGCGTGATTTGGGACTTGCGTAACTCTTTTTAACTTTAAGGGCTGCAACGTGAAGAAGGTAGGAAGGAAATGCAAATGTGCAGGGAAACTTACGGAGAGAGAGATTTAATTCGATGTTTCACATAGACTTGGCGTGTATTTCCTGTTTTCCCAAGTGTCTTTAGACTCATTATAAAGACAATTTAGATAAGTAATGATGAGGCTTTATTAAGGCTACTTTAATTCTTAATGCATTAAACCTTTATATGTTGGACATTAAGCTTAACATTCAATGATGTAACATGATGCTGCACATTTATTTTATTGTAAGGTGGGTTATGTTAATTTTATTCCAAAGCTTGTTGTGTAGACTTTGAAGGCACCAAATCCAATTGTGTGAAGGATTAAGGGAAAGAAGCTAAAGTAACGCTGGCAACTTTTAAGGTATCTTACAAGGTTCTTAATCGAACAACAAAAATGATATCAAATAATGTGGAAGTCGAACTTGTTATGCATTTCCCGTGTGTTGGAGGATCTGTGGGAGTAATTGACTAGGATTTTATTGAACTCTGAGATGATTATTGTGTAAGGAGATACTTATTTTATCGTTGGATAAAGTTGTGTTAAAAGACAAGATCCCATAAATAGAAGAGAGTTGCCTCTAAACTGTCTTATTGTTAGCTGAGCTGCGAGAAGATGAGTCACACTTAATGTGAACACTAGTAATACAAGTGCAAGTAGGAACTCTTTATGGTTCTTATTGTCTTTCACTTGAGATAAAAACTGTGTAGTCAATCAATTACCTCAATTAACTCCTTATCCGGAGAGTAAAAATACTTTTGATATTTTTCCAATTGGTGAATCTTTATTATGCTGAGATTAAAAATGTTTCAGCCAACGCCTCTCCCCGATTCTTTTTATTGCTTTCTCTTCTCATCCACAACCAATGGAAGTTTACAACGAGGCTGATGACTTGAATTCAGGGAGTACAATAATTTAATTAGAAGATCTAATTTAGAACATGAATAGTCCCTTAGTTTTATTGGTTAGTGTGTTAATATTTGATTGATTTCTGTAAGGGGGAAATTAAGAAATCAATGTGCCTTAAAAGTCCTCCACGTGTAGAAATATGTTTGCTACATGAAAAGTAGTTTAAACAGTGCAAAAAAATGATACTACGTTTTGTAACAAGCCACCCATAAGTAGAAAAGATTTAATTAGACGAGAAATAACCTTAAGAATGTTGAATAGAGAAGAGTGTGCGTGTAAAAAGTGAGTAGCTTTTTGTGTAAGCTCTCGTAGATTTTGCAAGAGACTCGCAAGGAACTTAAACAGATTTGCAGATCCTTGAATACTTTGTAATTACACTACTGGAGCAATTGAGGAACATCTACAGATTTTATTATTCACGGAAGTGAATTCCTCTAGAATTCCTTTCTCTCTTTGTGAGCCAAAACTTTAGTCTGTGATCTCTCTAATTTGTGTTTGGGTTGTTAAACGGCATTTCGATTGGAATTTTCGTTGTGTCGAATCCTCAGGAGATTTACTAGAAGAGTCTGTGTGCTAGAATGAATCATCATTATTAGAGACTGAATTACTGGATACTAAAATAGTAATTAGAGATTTCGCAGAGTAAATGAAGGAGGAAATGTATTCCATGGAAAAAGGGTTTAAGTAAACTGGGGATTACATGGAATACAACAGAGGAGGGTTTACTTTTGAATGTTTGAGAAAATGAGAGCCCTGTCACTCTCTGAATTGTCTCTTAGGTCAGTCACGTATATTTTGTGCAAACATTACGTAGGCAAACATACCTAAGTGGCAGTAGTGCAACTGTGTATATGGGGTCACTCTCTTCCGTGAATTTGGCGACACACACAACGTTAAGTGCAAAGGACAAAGTGATGAGTCAAATGGCCCATAGAGAATGGGAAGAAATAAAGATTAAGTGGTCACTTGGCTGTCCCAGTGGCTCATATGCAACATACAAAAAACCGAATAGAGTGTGATTCACTGGGTTTAATAAAACATTTAGTTTTATAGTAAAACTTTATTAGAGTTAAAGTCAGAGAGTTCCACAGGGACTTGACATGTTTCAACTTTGAGTCATTTCTTTTGGACAAGGAAGTAGAAAGCTTATCTTCCGGCTTTACCCAAGAGAGATGAGTATTGAACTTGTATCGAGTTTCATCAGGACGAATGAAACTCAAATAAAAATTTAATGTCAGTAGTGTAGAGAATGCAAACAAGCGGGTGTCTCTCCATAAATTGTGTGTTTGGTTGTGCAAGCAAAAGTCTATTAGGTGGTTGTCTAATAGAAGAGGAGCAACTGCTTTTTTAATGTGTGTCTACTATTAAAGTTGTGAGTAAATACGAATCTGTTGTATGTATTAATGACCACAGTGACCACACTGCTTTTTATTTCCCATTGAGTTATCTGTTGTTGTACCGTCAGTATTGCTCACTTCCTATATTTGCTTTCCACTTAACTTTTACTTTTAACTGACAATCATTGGATATTATAACGTTTGATGAAAGGCATGTGGTTTTAGTTTCTTTTGATTTCTAAATGTGTTTTAGTTTTGTGAAAAAGGGGAATATTTGCTGGAGTGGAAAGAAGTTAACAATTCGTATGAAATGAAAGATAGGCGGATGATGCTCGTGAACTTGTGTGAATGGAGTGTGCGGATGTGCGTTGATGATAAATGTTGCATGTGTTCATTAGACCACTGGAATAAAAACATAAAAAGCAGAGTTGCTGACCCTTTAGAAGGCCAAAATTATCCGCAGATTGATAAGCTGATTAGTAATTACATGTTCCCTTTGAAACTTTTGTTTAGTGGAGGCAATGGACTCTCGTAGCTCGTGTGCTTTTAGTTTTTAAACCCACCAGAGTCATTTAGCATGTCATGGTTTACTGGAATGGAAATATGGAAACTATAAAGTACTCACAGTGGAATGTACGATGTGTTTAGAACTTCTGAGTATATATAGGTGTTTATATATATGCGATTTTATGATTCATATGAACCTATCTTATATATGACTCGGTTGCAAATTGCAAAAACATTTTGCACTCTCCATAAATTTGTATACTTGCGAACTGACGATCGTATGAATGCAGAGCCATCAGTATTTATTTAAAAGCAGTGTTGCTTAAAATACTGAAATCCCAGGAGTAAAAAAGGGAGATGCAAAAATGCAAATTTGTAAATGAAGGGAATAAACCTCTGAGGTATCACCGTTATTATAAAGGTGGTTCCTATAAACGCAAAAAACTGTAAAGGGAAAGACGTGCCTATGTATAAAGTATATAATGCAGAAGTACTGCAAGTTATACGTATATAACGGTGTAGGTGATTTATTTGGTACGAGTTGTGTCAGACAATAAAGCTGGAGAGAGTACGAATTACTGAAGGTGCATTGTCACTGTCAAATAGTGATTTTGTCATTGTACCAGACTTCCGCATGGGACATTCGTTCCGGTGGCCAGAATGATGGGAATGATGAAAGTAATTTTAGTTCAGAGAATAATGATGATGCTCAGTGTTGACCGTTGGATTGTATATTAGCCTCTGAACAGTTTGTGTATTTTTGGGTAATGATGAAAGGTTGTGTGTGTTTGTGTGTAAAGATATGACAATAGAGGTGTGAGTCATATGAATAATCGTGTGGTGTAGTTGGATAATAATGCCTTTGAGCATCTCTTCGCTTAATATCGCTTTCTTATTGAACCAGAACAAGATTTTATGACATAGAGTCCTAAAAGGTATTTGACAGAGTATTAATATCCCATCTTCCTCTCGTCGTCTTATTTGAGTTTCTTAAAGCAATAAAACACTTTTCTATGTGGTAGGGTGAAGAAGGAATGCAAATTGCCAATTGTGAAGAGTCGTTATGGCTGAAATTATTGTTGATAGTGGATTATAGAGTTGTGAGAGGTTTCAAAAGTATTTTAAACTGTTGCCAATCTCTTAAGACTCAGAAAGATTTAAGTCTCACATGAAAAGAAATCTTGGGTAGAGAAATCTGCGAGTTTCTTTAGTATGGAAATCCACACAAGACACACTCTTTCCACAACTTAACTATTCTTTCCTTTAGACACAGTT
>JAQGAB010001242.1:0-17809 GCA_034696565.1 Isotomurus graminis
GACTAGCTAAAATGTCGAAGAAATTACCGGCACTCGGTCTCTCCACTTTCGGCACTCTCTCTGCATACCAATAATCTCTTAGCTGCTCGACTCGATGAAGTTTTATCGCAATCAGTCGAACACAAATTAAATCCCATATGCTTCCAGCATATAGATATCGAGTTATCGGATATGTTCTCTAATGTAAAGCTTGGATGAATTTAGAGAGCAATTGATTAATGAATTACACATGGTAATTAACATTATTTTCTGTCGAGACCTTTGTGGTCCGATTACCATTGCCAGAATCTTTGATTTATACTTAGGGAAGACTTCACAACTAATCGCAACCAACCACTGACTTTTGTTCATTCATCAACGAGTTTGTAATCAGCAAAAACGATAACACGATATTGGATCGAAACGCGGCGCGATCGTTAGAGGCTGTAAGTAAGTGAGCAATCTTCGAAATAAATTGAAAGGGCCAGTGCGAAGAAGGGTGATCGGTCAACTTCAAAGGTTAAATTCATGACATGCATTCATTTCATAGAAATAGAGAATTCAACGCAAAGTGGTTCCTTTCTCTCCTTTCACTCAAGTGAGCAGAAGTGACTCTATCTCAAACTAATCCACACAGGAACTGGTAAAAGCAAAGCCAAGACTTAACCACCTCCACCCACCCTCCTCTTTCTCTCCAAGCTGGGATATACCCACATATACTCAACCCTTTATTATTACAGCCGCACCATACGCAACCCTCTACCAGCGCTTACGTCTCAAGATCTTACTGTTTTCAGACGCCAATTCCATGCAATCGATAAATCTGGCCCTTACTCCTCTATCCATCAGTCTCAGACTCGTTCGACACAGGAAAGGACAGTAATACTTCAAGCAATTTTCAAAAGCTAGTAACTCTAAACTCTGCGTTGTTACTGATCAATTGAACAAACCCTGCAATTCCCATAATCGCAACCACTAACAGTCGACAACGACAACCTCGGCCATAACCATCTAATGAGTCAATAACACAATTGCCAAATAATAATTCTACCAAGCTTTCGCCCATTCTTTTATTGATGAAAACCAAAGCTCTTTGAATTACTTCGAAATAATTTTCTGCAGCATGCCATGCCACACACCCCACCCGCAACGCATTCACTATATTTGGTGTCATTAAAGACCTTCCGTTGATTCTTATGTTCATGATAAATGAGAAGGATAAGGATTACAAACATAGCCAGCCTACTATACGGTGATTGTCTCCAGTTGAAAGCATCACATTTACTACAAAGCATAATTGTGGAAAAAATTGTCAAATCCTGGCTTTTGTAGTACCTGAAAATCTCTTCTTACCTGAAAACCTCCTTTGTTTAGGAGCATTTGGATCAGGCTTTTTATAAACTTTCTTTTTGGGCCAAGATTTTGTCTTCGGTTTATTCGGGGAAGAAGATCCTTCATTCCCACTTCCACCACCAACCTCACCCCCACTTGCACTTCCAGGATTTGAGTTACCCCCACCGGTGTTATTACTTCCGCCTCCACTCTGATTTTGGCCGGATTGTGCCTGCTGTTGAGGAGGGTGAGCTGGTGGAGGTTGTTGTTGTTGTTGCTGCTGTTGCTGTTGTTGCTGCTGCGGTGGACCCACTGACATCTGACCTTCATTATGATGTGGAGGTCCTCCTGAGACATTATGTGGGGGTGGTGGAGGCATCATTGTTGGAGGGAGATAAGGCTGATGATAGCCATTTGGATTCATCGACATGTCCATTATAGGTGGACCATTTATGTTCATACTGCTAAAACCTGAAGATATTCCCCTCGATCTGAAATATAAAAGAAGTTATTATTTTTTTATCACTCAAATACACCACAGACATTCTTTAATCAGTCACAATTAAACTAGTAACTAATTAAAATTTCGGGAATGTACCGAATGATAACTGTTTCACTTCCATTTTCCGGATAGTAAGGATACATGAGCTTTTTTAGTACAGTTTTGCCTTCTACACTATTCTTTACACACACCAATTACACACTCGCCTCAATCACATTAATGCTAAACAATAATCTAAAAGTCAGAGGATATCTTTTTGTATGCATGACTAAAGTCAAAATGATTATTTGGCTGAAGCCCCTTATCCATTTTTTCAATTATTTCACTGTCATGTCATTCCTTCTTGATTTCTCGTCACTTCGTTAAGACATACAGCAATACAGGCAAGCAGTTCATGCCATTTTTTTAGTCTTTTCCAATCCAACCCTTATATCCTCTCTGTTTTAAACCAGTGAAGATTACAAATTACATCTAACTGCAATTGTACGACCAACTCTGATGCTGGTCTGTTTTTCTTGTTTCGAAAAAAAAAGTTGTTGGGGTACATAAAGTGTCGTTTAAGTGTATGCGTTGTTAGTTTGCCGTAACAAACGAAAAAACAGGTTTGGACAAAACTCCACTTTTAGAAACCAGTCTTTAAAAGTTTATTGTTTATTTAGTGCTTCTTTTCCTCCTGCTTGATTCGGCATTGCCTTCCCATTCAAATATCAAATACAATCAGAACAGAGTATCTTTCTCTGATGTTTTTGGTTCATTACATTGCATGTCTGTAATGAAGTTGGTCAAGTTCCCATTTGCTGTTTGTAATTAAACGATAGGAACTTTAAACCAACCAGTTTAACATCTCCTTCATTTACATTTAACAGTTTAAAACTATGAATAATACTTTAAAAGCGTAAAAATTGCAGTCAGCAAGGAAGATTCTTTCAAATGAATGAGTGAATTTGTCGTTCTTACATACATTTTACACCAAGCAAAGCGGACTTGAGCTACTCAAGTTTCACAGAACAACTAAACACTTAAAGCTTGGACAATTAATTTGATAAAGTAAAAGTATTTCGAGATATTTATGGGTCTTTCTGCAGGAAGGCAAGTCCAATGTTTATTTCGTGTCTTAGTAATCGGTCATTATTCATTGCCTTGCCTCACTTGCACCTTGCACAAAGACCTGCTGAATTAATATAATTACTTTTTCATTCTAAATGTAGAATGTCAATTCTTGATTTCAAGTCCTGATGCTTGATGGCCAAATTTGTCACTGTCAGAAAGTTGAAAAGGCAAGAACAACGGGATAAGGTGGAAACAGCACTTCCAAGGGTCAAACATATAGGTATTCAGTATTTGTACATTTTCATGAGATATAATATTAGCATTTTAAAAAGGCTCATCTTCTATCAATGTGTATGACAATTCACAATTATTCTCTATTCTCTAGACAGTTTTCTTTCTTATCCAATCCAAACTGACAAACTTATTGTGCTGTTGGATTTATCGTGACAAACCAAATTGATTTCTAGACTGGCTCTTGTTTTCATCTTGCCGACTTTTTTGCGTAATAATGCAATTCTAATTTCATTATTGAATTTCAAGATTTATTTGACACTTGTTTTGTAAAATACCTAAACAAATCTTAAGCTAAGCTATAAATGGCCTAAGGAAAAGTTGTTATACGCGAGGAATTTCTTTTATTTTCATTACTACGAGTACGAGGTGACAAACTAAGATTAGATACAATACATTTAACTGCTAATCCTGTTCTGCCAGTCGTAAATTTGAGGAATCTAATAAGGTGAAAGTTTTCACCTTTTACTTATTTCCTATGTAATACTTTGATGAACGTGCGACCTGTGATATGACAGCTATTCCATGAAATGTTCAAGTCTAAGCGTCTTGGAGTTTTTCTCCATGCGACAGATCAATTATTCAAAACCTTCAACGTCTTCTTAGACGTGTGCTACATTTAACTCCTACTCGATCTCTCTGAAGTTTCTTGAAGTAAACAAAATATGCAAAATATCAAGTTTTTTTGTTGCACTCAAGTGGACCCAATGAACCCAAGAAAAACGCGTAAACTTGATGTCTTGATTAATTAATCATCTCAATGACCATAGCACTGAATTTAATTTTGCTGACTGATGAAATATAATCATACGCGTGGGCACAGAAATCTACCAGTGTAATAATATGCATTTTTAAGATGCAGCTCAATGTCCGCATAATTCATAAAATTTTTGCAAACAGTCATCAACGTATCGAAATGAACTCAAGTCAATGATATGATGGTTTCAGATAACTAATTAAGATTTATGGAATACGTGCAAAATCCACAATGCTTTGTGAAGGCCGGACTCGGAACAAAACTGCATTTTTTTACGACTGATGCACAAAACTAAAATTGATTTTTAATTAGTTATCTTTTCTCTCTCATTTGGCTGTTACAGATCGCAAAAACCAAAGCAAAACTTACGAGCAGAACGCAGAAGTTATCTCACATTTTTTCGGTTGAACAATGATTATCGATTATCCTAAAGCAAACAACTATTTTTATTTATGCGTTTTGCAATCTATAACCGATTACGAGAAGCAGAGAGAGACGAGAGGAGAGAACGATACTTTAATCTATTCTACAGATTGTGTTTATAAAATAATGAATAATAATAAAAGAAGAGATTTGATGAAAAAGTGTCAAGGCGCGGGGGCAGGATGAGAAACACAATCGATTTAAAGTTCTAATCATAATCATGTAGAAGGAATTTTTATTATTTTTAATGTTTACTTGTTGTCTAACGGTTTACGACATAACACGAAAACAGACGTCATTATGTAAACGTGACGTGAACTTCAATTCGTATTTATCAAGATATACAGGCAACAGGATAAATATCTGTGGCTCTGATGCATAAGTTATGTTAGAAGAAAAGATAATTTTTGTATAAGCTGGCAGAGAAAGCATTCAAACGCCTCCGACAGTGTTCTTACTCTCTCATTTGTGGCTTATTTAAGTCAACAAACTCGCACCGTGAAACATATTAAATATGAAACATATATAAGGAAGGAATATGGATAACCATTGATTGGGTATAAGAAAGTCACAATAAAAGCATGATTTTTCTGTTGCATTCTAACTTCTAACTAGTTTTTTAATGTATGGGTATGGGTATGGGCTTACATCAAACCTACAGTAACTTTGAAACAGGTAGGCAAACAAAGTAATCTCTTGGATAATTTGTAAGCAATTATTGCAATATAATAGAAATATCACATCACTAATACGTGTACATTATATGTCTGTACGAAGCCTGCTCAGACTTCGTGCGAAGTGCAAGAAAGATTACAAACTAAAGGTCGACTATGCACAATTACAGTGCAGATCCACGATAGAAAACCCTATAAAATGAGTTATGCTGTGCTGTGAAACTGTGTTACACTGTTGACTGTGTATGATTGTTTTCCCGTTTCCTGTAAACAGGAAAGTATGATATGAATCAATTAATTTACTTTTCTGAGAATTATATGCGTATATCAGCACCACATTGCGTCGCTGATTGCAGAATAAAATATCACTTGCATAGTTGATTCAAACAGACTTACTACTTACTAATCATATGACTACTTTACATCTTGGTAGTCCTTAGACATTTACAATGATCCTATATTATGTAAGTCAGGAGACAAGTGTATGATTTATACTTGGGAGAT
The DNA here is from genome assembly GCA_034696565.1 of Isotomurus graminis. Classification (NCBI taxonomy): domain Eukaryota; kingdom Metazoa; phylum Arthropoda; class Collembola; order Entomobryomorpha; family Isotomidae; genus Isotomurus; species Isotomurus graminis. The sequence continues at coordinate 5,513 of JAQGAB010001242.1, forward strand.
GCAATTTGAAGAACTTATCTTTGACATAAAAACAATTCTTTGAACGGTTGTTCTGAATGAGCATTGAAGTAAGTAAGAACTATTACTAGGAGAGCTTAAGCAGACGACTTATAAGGATTTGTTTACAGCCAAAGCAAGATGTGGTACTTGCACTGAACGTAATGTAACCCGCATTTGTACAGGAATTAGAAATCGTTGGTTTAATGAAGTGTCCATAATCAAAACTGTAGGAAAGTTACCATTGATTACAATCGTGCTATTACAAGCTTAAAATGCAATTGTATGCATGGTTTGTTAAAATTGTGGAGCAAGTTTTACTCTGGACATGTGAAACGTGAAATTATTATTTAGAAATTTACAATTCAAATACCATCAAGACAAAATTCACAAAGAAAGCTCGATTCCACATATTTAAATTCATTCATAAGCTATGCAAAAATAATGACTGAAGGAAACAGACTAACAGACTACGTGTGACTGAGGATCTGTTATCCATGTTAACACACGCACAAAGTATTTCTAGAATCTCTACCACTACTCTGTTAATCAATGAAACATTAAACCAGCTTGATTGCAGCTCACCCAACGCATAATTAGATAACAAAATGTGTACCCAAAAATAAAATAACACTATCAATCGTAGCCACAATACAACTTGAGAAGACCCGAGTATATCCCAAACTTCATGCATGGGATAATATACTATACACCACGTGAAGTGAATGGTGAATGCAAACAGATCTACCACCTCAAAATGCCGGTATAAACCTCAATAATATTGTAAGCATATCACACGCGAATTCCACGGAATACAGCAATCCGATTTATAAAGTTAGTATATACTATATATTTGGACCTACTAAAATCCTCGACCTTACGTGGTGATATACAAGTTTAGCAAGGACAGTATCAAACTCAGAGAGTAGTCAGTATGCCAATATAACTGAGAAAAAACGAGGAGATAAATGCAATAACTAAACTCCCCACGCCTATAGCTTTTTCATACTATAAACTACAAAGTAAAGAACTGACGAGTTTGTGAAAGAGTGAATAACCATGTAATGTACCTATATATATCGTGTGAAGGGAGAAATGCCATTTCACGACTGGAGGTACAAAGTTCTTATTACATCTTATAGAAACACACACAAACTTCACAGAACCGTGTGTGTGGAATAGACTATAGAGTAGAGTATAAAGATTGTAGTACAAAAATCTTATAGTACTTATCCACCTCGCTCGGCATTCGGCTCTCGACATACCCCTTATTCACAATTCTCCTGTATAAAAACCTAGTGAACTTGGTCTCTCTCACATTTCTTACAAACTATCTCATCATCAAGTATTAAACTATAGAATTTAACATTTTGCTGCGTTTTTATACATATATAGTAATATATACTGTGATGGAAGGATCATGCAATCACAGATGCAGCAAGTTTGCAATGCACTACTACTACACATATTGCAATAATCATGGGTTTTGCTATATATACAGTTTAACTTTTGATATCCTCGACAATTCTATAGACTCTTGCCTGTGGAGGAACGTGGAAGAGTATTATTCGCCATACTGCAACCACTAACTATCACCATCATCATGTATCAACAATTCACTACTACTTACTACTACTATTCCAGCCCGGTGTATTTTGTCCCTATCTATCTCCTATCAGTCACAAGTTCATTCAGTGTTTTGCTATTATAATTATACTTAAGTTTTTCCTCCAAAAGGTACCTTTAATACTCTCCACTTGCTTCATACTCTTTTACTCTGCTTTTACACAACTAACTCTTTTACTCACTTTACTACAACTACTACAAACCACGTTATACGTCCACCTAACCTATATCAATCTATAATTTAAACTATACTTCACCTCAAGTTTTATATTTATATATTGCATTCTACTCTGTCTCATGCACCTAGGTTAACCGCTTAAATAATATGTTCTTTTTCATTTCTCTTGTGAATGAACTACTCTTTTGAATGAGTGACTGATATGCTGTGATACTTATTTGTGTTATTCACAAAATCATCTTTACGTGAACTTATATCTTGTGGTATATCATGTCCTTTTCATCAACTCAGAATCCTCACTTCATATCATTATCTAACTCACTCGTTCCTTCTTTGACTTACCTAAAACATACGCCTTTTATACTCTTTCTTTCACTAGACACAAAACATCCACCTACACACTATATTGTTCCGTAAAACATTTTTTTCACTTTCATACGCAAGATGACATGATACACATTACACATGCATACACATATCATTATCCGTTTCCTCACAAAAGTCACACTAACTATATGAAAAGTACAAGGCATTCATGAATGAATTCTTAAAATATATATAAGGCTTTTGAAGTGACGATGATGTAAACGAGATCCTTCCGCTTTTTCCAAGAAAACGCGTTATCTCTTGAGTCTTATACCCAACTTACTAGTGGTGTAATATCACCAAACAATTTGTACATCTCCACAGAATACAGATCATGTAGTACATATCAAAGCATTTTATATGCAGCGTAGTCTTCTGTCTCTCTAGAGTCCTTCATTCTTTCATCAGTTAGGGTCTTCTATATGTATACACATCTTTCCCATTGCTTTGTCTATTTTATCTACTTACCCCTATCTACCTCTCCTCTGTATAAATTCTCTTATAAAATCCACTACACTTTACCATCCAACAACCTTCTACTTTCAGACAATAATGCTCCATATATAATGACTTACTTTTGCTCCTTATAAAATACGCAACTGCTACTAGCAAATACTCTTTAACTTCTACTTTCATACTGTAATACCGGCTTTTCAAACATCAACAAACAATGTAAAGTACATGTGCTCGCTGCATTTTTCGACCTCCTCGTAAAATCACACACTATTCTTTTATATTTGTCTTATTAATGAAACTTGCTATTTATGCCTCTTAGTGCAGCTTGGTACGCAAAGGTAGTGGCATTGCTTAAAGCTTAATTAAACCTTCCATTCATCCGTAATACAACCAATTCAATAAATTACACATTGTTTCGTCTCGTGTCATTTTTTATAGCCTCAGAATCAATCAAAAGACTTGTGTCTACTATTTTTGCGCTAATGCTCACAGCTTTATTTTCGTGTTTGTACAGTAATGTGTAACTTGATCTTACTCGTGACTAACTATATTACTATCTACGGTTTATTTATCAGTGTGTCGCGTCGTCTCCTCGCCTCTAAAAGACTAGACGGGAGTCAGCACATATTTGCAAAGTGTTTAATGTGTACAAGAGACTCAACTTTTCACTTGTTTTCGTGCTCACTGCATAAATTGCAGATTAATTTTAACCTGTGACCTTAGCTAGACAAGTAACTGCCATGCACAAAGCAAAAAATGCATGAAGTCATCACTTTTCAAAGAATTCTAGCTGAGCTTACAACATCTTTCATCTTTAAGCATCTTTAATCTTTTTCTCACCCTAAAACTTCTCCAGCAGTGTTCCAGTTTACACTCATTAAAAGTCATTCGTTCACAATGAACATGACTAATTATTAAGCTGTAAAAATGGCACATGAATCCTCAAACTCTTATACACAGCTTTAACTGGCATTTTTAGGCAAACCTGTCTACCTTCTATCCACTCCCCAGGCGTTTTAAAATTCAATATTCCACAGATAACTACAAGAGAAATAAATATAAATAGCATACCTCGGCGAATCTCCTCCTCAAGTAAACGCTGCGTCGGTGAACCCCACGAACTCCAGGATGACTTTGACTTTACTTCAACCGAGAGTTCTCAGAAATGATTAAAATACGAATCCCCTTGAAAATCGCTTTAAACAGTCTTCAACAGCGCACGTTTGTTTATACACTTTTAAATGTACACGTCAAAGCTGGACGCCAACAAGTTCGTTCAACAATGAGAAAAATTAGTGGCGGGTATTCCCGCGGTCTTCAAATATAATTTTGGCGACACATTCGGTGGACACTTTGTTTTGGTAAAATCTTCTGCCGACTGCTACTCGTGTCTTCTTTAGCACTTGCTGATCTTCAGGTAAACTGATTATAATTTCGAGTGATTAAGTGATTTCAAACATTTTCAGCCTCATTGTGATTCGTTTGAATTTAATAGAGACGTAGAAGAGAGTGACGGAAGGACCGGCAACAATGAAGGCGGTGGTGGTGGTGGTTCACGTGAAAATCTTGGTGTGTGACCGGAAACAGCGAATCTTCATTTGATGAGATCGAAGAAAAAGAAAAAAGAAATGCACTTTTATAATAATGAGGTAAATATATTTATATGAAAGACCCGTGTGTGTGTGTGTACCCGTATTTGTTTATAAAAAGTGAACTTTTATTGAATGGAAGTAGTAATAATATTATGTGTGTGTAGTGAGTGTAGTACGTATTAAGTAGTGGACAAGTGAGAAAAATGTTATATATATTAGGAAGAGTTTAATTACTCTGGATGATTGGAAAAGTGACTGAAAGTTTGTAATATAAATGTGGTATAGAGGTTTGTTGTATTAATCGGATATAATGCAGTGTGATTATTATGTATTATTATTATTGCTATTATTGAATAGGAAGGATCTTTACTTCTTTCTCTGGGTATAATGATATTATAGCAGAATTTATATGTAAAAGCAGAGTAGAAGTGAGTTAGTGAAGTAATGCAAGTAAGTGTAATATGATGTAGTGTACGTACCAAGGAGTGTAGTACAGAATAGCAGGCAAATAGATAGGACTAAAAGTTGTATGTAAGTAATAATGTAAATGGTCCTGGGTCCTAGTATGCACTAAAGGCGTACGTATAATATTATTTCGTTATAAATATATTGGGCTAGACGACGCTTACACTTACAAAGTACAAATACACTACGGAGGAGAGACCGAGAGAGTACAGTTTGATGTTGCTGGATTGAATTGTGGATTGGGTTGAAAAGAAGATGCACGCACAGACAGAATATGAGTCTTCCAAATACTCTTCACTCAGATAGTAGGTAGGTAGTGAGAGAAGTATTAAAGTAGATAGCCTCTTTCGTTAGTGTTTATAAGGGAGAGAGGGTATATGTGATGGAGACAGGATTTTATATTAAATCTATATATTATTCTCTCTCGTCTTGTTGTTGTTATTGAGGTGTATGTAATGTAAGTAAAATGGAATAAGGTATTGCAAGTACAGTGGATAGAGAGACTGTGTATTGCTTGTAGTTAGTGAGGCTCTATTCTGACTCTGAGGCGTCTACTATGCCTATTGGTGGGTATTATTATTATGCTCAGATGCTACGGTTGGAAGGTCGGGACTCTCGGCTCTCTGTATGCGTCTGTATAAACCCTTTCATTCTATGATTTCATGTAGCTTGGCTGGGAATAAGGGTGAGAAGGATAATAAATATCTGGAAGTGCAGGCAGGCCAGCAGAGAGAAGTAGATGTGTACCATTTGGAATGGAATGAAGTAGGAATAGATGTGTGTGTGTAGAGTAAAGAGAGAAAGAGCCAGAGGAAAGGAAGCTTTTAGGTATTTTCAAGCAAAAACTCTTCCACTTATTTTACTTGGAAGAAGAGTTTGGATAGATATATAGATATATATGTAAGATGTTTTAGATATACTAAGACGCTCGAAGAAGAGTCTTACGAATGCCTCTCTCACTATGGAACACCAAACCTAAAGGCGAAGCCTAGGCTGATGATGAGGATAGAGTCGACTTCTTCTTTAGGGGGACGATGGAAGCAGACATATATGTATGTACCTTAAATATATATATATCTGTGCTGAGTCAACTTAAAGAGTATATCTATTTTTTACTTCTCTACAGATTCTGTATCTACCCTAGCCTAGGGAGAGAGAAGTTTTTGCTAAAAGGCTTGATTTAAGTCGTGGTAGAGACAGGAATATATTCCTCCAGCAGAGAGCTTTGCTGGATAGCTGGGTTGGCTCAAACTATCTTCAGTATGAAAGAGGTGTACATGATTCAGTAACGAGTGTTGGCAATGGTAGAGTGGGAAAAGCAGAGAAAAGCTTCGTGCTAGGCTTGGTATTTGAACGAAATGGAATACTTTACAGATAGAGAAGCAGTGGTAGGCGTACATCGTCAAGTCGGCGTATTATTAGTTCGAAATATAAGAACTTTCCGTCTATACAGAATATAATGATAGGGAGTGTGGGAGCTACACAAGCGTTCATACAGCTTATATTTCATAGGGATGCATTCCTAACTTCCATTATACCCTTCTTCTCTATTGCTTTATATATATAGAGAGCCTGCATTAATACTTGTCCAGCGAGACTAGTTTGGGTTTTCGTGTAGTTGGTGTGCTTCCAAAACTACCTACCTATATGACATGCCTAAAAAGTTCTTTTTCTTTTACGTCTTGTAGGTATCTCTCTCTCCTAGCCAGCAAGACTTGTGGGGGTGCAGATGCTGGCGAAGTATGGATGGTTGATATTGGATAGGCTAAAGCTGGGTCTCCAGCCTTGCCTTTTCCATTTCCAGGACCCTCCTGTTTTCATTGATCCGCGTCCCGCCAGTTTACTGTCTGGATTGTCCAGTGATAATTTGAAAAAAGTAGCTGTGATGAGATCACGTTGGTTTAGACCGAATAGTGTGTGGACGCACCAGGGAGTTGCCTCTCAAACGTGGAATCTGGAATGGAATTGGAGAGCTAGACGGGAGAAGCGTTTTAGTCTCTAGCTCTACCGTCTCTACTAACTCTACTTCCCTTTCTCGCGTCAGAAAATATCATCTTTCTATTTACACAGCTTTCCTTGAATTCTCAATGCTTAGAATTTGGTACTAAGATGACAGTGATGATGTTTTAAGCTAGACTCAGCACTTCTTTACTCTAACTAATATAATACATTCTTTCCTTTGCTTGACCTATGCCGACCTTATGACTGTGTTGACGACACAAGGCTTGGATTTTTAGGAAACTCTTGTTCATACCGAAATGAAGTGAATACTTTCAGCGCAGTCACCAAACTTTTTTTTAGTTGCTACCCCTTCGATGTCTTTCATCAGTTAAAATTACTAATGACAGTCCTCACGCCTACTCCACCAGCACAATCAACATCCTCGCTCTTTTCTCTTCCAGAGAACAAAATGAAATTCAGGAAGAAGGATTCTCTTGATTCAATTCAGTAGGATTTATTACATACTTGATCCATAATACATTAGTCCAGGTCAGCACAAAAGTACATTCCCTAGACACAGCTAGGCGATGTTAACAATCTATACTTACGCACAGTGAGTCACACACTAAGAAAGGTTGAAGGACACATGTGAGGTGAACCCCCCTGTACTTATCGGCTTAACTACATAATTCCTGAAGTATGTAGCCTATCCAGGCCTACTTCATGAGATACATTCGAGTGGGTAGGATGAGAAATTCTTGAAATAGAAGTTTAACGTTATTTTGAATACTGCATCAAGTTTAACAGTTAGATCGAACAACACTTTATCATTAGACGTAATTACTTAATAAATTTTCCCCTAAGCAAAATGTTATTTTTTACATACATAACAAAAAATTTAATGAATTCACACAGAGTCATTCACGTTGAAAATTCTGACACGCATTTAAAATCAAGCTATCACAATTCATCAGGTCCATCAATTATGAGAAACAAATACTATAGAGGTCTACAGACATAAGTAACGCATGAGAAATTATTGAGCGTAAACAAAATTCGACTTAATGAACTGATAATAGTACGAAGTATAGGATACATTTCAAAAATATACGAGAAATCCATCATCGAAAAGGACGTACTGCTCAGAGTTGTAGGTTGTAGAATAAAATGATGACTGATGGTATATTCGCAAAGCATTTGGTTGTTTTCGTCTTGACTTTTTCACTAATTGCAATTATTATTTTCCTGAAACAAGACTAGAGGATGATGTGGACAGGGTAAGGTTTGTAAACAGGACGACTGGCAAGGGTTTGGCAGTTGATACATCTCTAGCCTTTACAACTCAATCACGGTCTTTGTCTTTTTCTCGTTCCCTCTCCTTCTCCTTATCTTTGTCCTTGTCCTTATCTTTATTAAGTTGGACATTCCAAGCCATAACCACCCGATCGAAGCCACAAGTAAAGAGATTACATTTGGTGTCATCACTCCACGCCGACGAGGTTACCATTCTCCTGTGACCCTGCATCAGAATGAAAGCATAAACAAATATTACTTGTTCTGCAAACTCTAAACAGTTCCAACTCCCAAGTTCATTTTCAAAATTCTGCATCAATCGCGAGTTGCAAGCATATCAAATGACCAAAATTGACGATGATGGAATCAATACTGTTTTGCCAACCAACCAACATCTTTTTAAATCAGAAAATGTGACCAGACCTGTCTATTGCTTCTCGGGAGCCTAGCCAGTCGTTGTCCACTTAAATCGAAAATTCGAACATGTCTGTCATCATGAGGAACAGCAATAAGACCAGACGAGGAGAGTGATATCCGATTCACCGCTGAATCTAAACGTATTGTGACCAGAGATGCTCTCATATTCCTGATATCCCATACTTTAACAGTTCTGTCATCTGATCCAGACACTAATTTTTCTTCCTTTGTGAATGCTGCACTTGTTATATTGCTAGAAAAATTAAATAAACGATTCTTATAAAAATACTGCCACAAACTTCGATTTTGTTATAAATCAGGATTAGCTTACTCTGTATGTCCCTGGAATACTGAAACGGAGTGACACGGACTCCTTAAATCCCACATTCGAAACGTAGCCTAAAATCATAATAAGTAATTGCCTTTTAGAGAGGTCTGCCTTGATACAGTACGCCGAAAACTGACTGCTCTTTGCATTTGGATACTGAACTTACATCTTTTGACGTTGTTACGACGAGTTTTTGAATAGGATGAGTTGTAGCATAGCTCAATTCTTGATCATGCCCAAAAAAGTTCTGTAGTCGTTCTCCCGTTTGAGTGTCCCACAGTGAGGCACTTCGATCCCATGATGCAGTTATCAACTGATCTCCACCTGAATGTTGTGAAAACTTGTGAGGTAAAAAAAAGCACTTTAACGACGCCTGAGTTTCTGTTACCCGGTAGCCAATCTGCACAAATAACTACAGATGTATGACCGCTCAATATAGACGATGGAGTTCGCAAGGTAGCCAGACCAATTGGTCCATCAGTGTTTTCATCATATTCTTCCTTTTCGGACGACTCAAATTCCTCCTCCGAAGATAAACCTTTTTGAACCTGCGAAACAAGGAGGAATCATTACCGTCAGCCGACTAGTTGTTAATAGTTTTATAAAGTTAGTTACCATCTGCTCCCACGCCACGGATGCTTGCCAAATATGAGCTGTGTGATCTCCAGACGCTGTTAACGCAAGCTCCCTTGAAGGATGAAATCTGATCGAATTCACAGATCCAGTATGTCCCTGGTATCTTAGTAAGCATCTGCCCGAATCCACGGCCCAAACTCCAGCTTTGTGATCTACAAAGTTAATAAATCGATCAATGATCTTTCGAAGTAGTACGCATATAAAACGTCTTATACCAGCTGACGCCGTTCCGAGAACATGTATTCCAAGTTTCGCTGATGTAACATCCCATAATCCATCTTTATGCCCAGCAAACTCTTTCACTAAACTACAAGTAACAGCATTCGTTTTGAAACTAGAAACAATTTTACTAGTTTGCTGCTTCAGTCGAAGGGCCACTTTTTGTTGACTCGGAAGGCCTCCTATGAAAAAATAGTTAAGATTTTATATATTATATTTATTAATACCAATTCCAACCCTACAAAACCAATAAAAGCCATTGCCAAGTGCTTACCTTTAGTCTTGTCTTTATGTGTCAGTGACTTTGGGCCTCCAACAGGGGTGTCAGGTACATCAACTCCGTCCGCATAGCATGATCCTCCAGGATACGACCGATCTGGATTCGACGTCAAGCTCGTAGGCTCTCTCTGATCCCCTGCTGCAAGACTGTCGAGTTTCTCGTGGACTATTAATTAGAAAATAAATAATTTTAATCTTCCCTTAAAAATACACAGATATCTATCAAACGAAAAGACTACAATTAATTACTTACGTGTAATATTTTCCACATAAAGAGCTTCAAACTCTTTCTCAATCTGTGTGAAAAGGTCATTCAGTCTAGACTGGAACGCCAAAGGCAACGGAGACTCCCCTTTTTCTATAAAAAATAAAAATTAAATGCATTCCATTCACCAACTTAACGTTAACTATTTCAAAATAATTTCTGAAATCTTACTCAAACTCAATCGCTTTCTAGACGTCTTTTTGTAAGACATTTCAGCTGTTGGCATTCCACTGACTAAAAAGAGTGGAGCTCTCAGTCTGTCCTTACGTAACACAACAGCTCCACAAGACGTAAATAATCTTCCAGTTAGTAAAACAATCCCCACTGAGACCGACACCGACACTACCACCACTGGATCCAATCAACAGAATCGTAAACAACGCCAATAAATAAACACTATCAAACTGAAGGTCAAGGTTAGTTTCCTTAAATCAATTGTCCTAACACGTTAAATGAAGAGAGAAAGCAGGAGATCGATTTTTTTAATCGATACGACGAGTATGCAGAGGAGAACAATAATAACATTTGAAACTCCCGCGTTCTTTCTGACTTCTCAATTGTTTTGGTTTGTTGCTGTCGGAGTCCACGTGCTAAGTGAGTAGTGAAGAGTGAAACAACGAGCACACTGTCGGGATTTAAAATTCTTGAAATTTTAATTTCAGTGTTGGTTTCTGAAACTTTAACGAGGATTAATGCTTTGTAACACAGATCTTCTATTTCTTTGCTGCAATTAATTTGCAATGTCAGCGGCCATTGTGCGAAAAGCCCTGGAACTTTCGGAGGATACTCCTGGACCGTTAGAGAAACAAGTGAAAGCAAAGGCAAATCGTAAGTTAAATTATGTTGAATTATTTTGAAAATGTGTGCTGACACCTCCGTACTGATATATTTATATTATTGGCGTTTTACAGGTAAATTAAAGACCATCGAGAAGAATAAGAAAAAGAAGTTGTCACCTGATAAATTATTGAAAAGGAATTTGAAGATTTTGAAAGCGCTTGGATTTGCAGCAAAAAATAAGAAGAAATACGGAAAGGCTCCTTCGGAAATTCCTGGACCGTCTAACAACTCTACGTCCACTCCTGCTGGTGATAAGAAATCAAAGAAGAAAAAGAAGAAAGCAGAGGCATCTGCTTTCACTGAAGAAGATTTCGCAAAGTTTGAAAACGAGTATTTTGTGACGGAATAATTAGAATTTCTTTATACTGTTTATTACTAACGGTTTTGTATTGAAATTAGCATATTAAGAATGAATCCTGTAGTGTCTTTAACAATTTGTGGGCTGGGGTTGGTTGGAATCGCGTTTATCTTATTTGGTGCCCCTTTTCTACCTGGTATACGGCCATATGCGTGGCCACTTTTGATATTTTTGATTTCGTTAGGAAATATGTTTGTTGTACTTGTCATTTTAATTACTGTTTATGTAGGCGTAATGAACAAAATAGGAGGAGAGCGAATTGAAACCATTGGATTGTCTAAGAAATCTAAAAATAAGTCTGAATGAACTTGGTTATTGCAGTTATAGCATCAGGATATAAAATAGTCTTATATTTTTTATTTCATGAATAAAAGTGACTGTGATGCGACATTGCAAAGAAATTTTTGGTCTGGTGTACTTTCTTAATCCTCAGTTTTAGAAAAACATCACATCACAAGTAAGTAAGTTTTAAGCAAATGTGCGGTGCATTCTTTCTTTTAGAAAGGTTTTTTAATGTGGGCGAATGTTTGGGGAAATGAAGTTCTCATGTGTTTTTCCATTAGCAGATTATGACATGCATATGCTTATTTTTAGATCTTCAAGTTAGTGAATCTAGTGGGTTGTGACAGTGTTATAGGTTGGAGGTGCTCCAAATCCATTCTCTGAAACGTGGATGTTCTTCGCAGATACACAGATTTCAGATTTTAAGATGTGCAAACTGACAGATACTCATTATTGCGTTTGATGGTAAACTGGTAAACCAAAGCAGTTCCTTTTATCTGGTTTAGTGTTCGAAAGCAGGTTTAAGCTGTTAGTTGTTCCAGATTTCAGATCCAGGATGAATCGGTGGCTCAGGTTTTGCATGCCGATAGGCAGTGCACTAATTACTGTGGCTTTGATAGATTCCGTAAGACTTTAAACATTCTGTTAAGGATTACTGACAATTCATTATTCATGTTTTATTCGTCTCACATTTCTTTCAGATTTTAAGTGTGTTTTGGTTCCTGCTGCAATATATTGACTTGGAGGAGAGAAATCTTT